>PQWD01007137.1:0-45819 GCA_019425675.1 Leucinodes orbonalis
TCATATGTCTTTTTAGAACATCCTTGTATCTAAGGTACTGGCCACCGCTTTTACGCTTACCGTCCTGAAGTTCTGAAAAAAGTAAGCGCTTAGCCACTCTGCTCTCTGGCATGCATACACGTGACACCATCGCAGTTGCCGCCTCATTAGATACGCCTCAATGCCTCCGACCCCTGCCCCTCAGGACATCTGTGTTTTGACGTGGTCAGACCATCTGATATTCATAATGTCACGAAGACATTTGAGGTGAAAGCGATCAAGCGTGCGTATGTGCTTGCGTATAGGACCATGTTTCGGAAGAGTACAGAAGACTCGCAGCACAACCGCCATATACACGCTGACTTTAGTAGACAGTTTTAGGTCATGAGATCGAAATACCTTTGTGCGCAACTTACCAAAGGCTGCAGCAGCGGTACGAATCCTGCAGTTTATCTCAGTCTGTAGGTCACATTTCGAATTTATTGTGCTACCTAAGTATCTGAACCTATCCACCTGCTTCAAAATGTCATCACCGATTGTGATTCACACACTGTTGTTGGGAGCAGTCATAATTTCTGTCTTTTTGATGCTAATTTTTAAACCAAACCTTTTGCAGGCAACATCCAGACAGGAAACCAAGTTCTGCAGAACATTCTCCGAATCAGCAACCAACACAGGTCATTACTTATTTACGGTTAAAGTAAAATGTGAAACCTTCGTACGCGATCTGAACCTTGCCAAGTTGAAAATACCACCATCCATACGGAAACGAATTCGAATGCCCTCAGATAAACTCTGCAAAGTCTCTCTCACAACAACGGCAAAATACAGCGCAAATAAGGTTGGAGCTAGGACGCATCCCTGCTTAACCCCCAGGTAACGGGAAAAATTCAGACTGTTCGCCGCTGCTGGTAACACAGCATTTCATACCCTCATGTAGAAGGCGGAGTATCTTAAGAAATCTATCCGGACATCCAAGTTTCGCCAGCACAACCCATAGCGCTTCACGAGGCACACTGTCGAACGCCTTTTCGAGATCAATGAAACAAAGAAACAATGGGTGATCCTGCTCTCTACTCTTTTCAAGTAACTGGCGAACTGAAAAGATGGCTTCGCAGGTACCTCGCCCTGGCCTAAAACCGAACTGGGTTTCAGGTAGTATTGATTCCGATAGAGATCGGAGGCGGTTAAGAAGAATACGCGCAAATACTTTTCCTGAGGCGGACAACAGCGATATACCTCG
Source organism: Leucinodes orbonalis (assembly GCA_019425675.1). Lineage (NCBI taxonomy): Eukaryota > Metazoa > Arthropoda > Insecta > Lepidoptera > Crambidae > Leucinodes > Leucinodes orbonalis. Next base: position 1,223 of record PQWD01007137.1, read on the forward strand.
ATAGGAGTTACAGTCCGAGCGGTCCCCTTTATTCTTATATAAAGCGCAGATACGAGATAGGGTAAAGCTTTCAGGTACCTTTTCCTCGTTCCACATTCGCACAAAAAGTTTCCATAGAATCGAATGAAGCCTGTCTCCGCCATATTTCAGGAATTCCCCGCAGATGTTATCCACTCCCACTGCCCGTCCATTTTGCAATTGCTTGATGGCAGTTACAACCTCCTCCAAAGTTGGTGGCTCCTCCAGTTCCGCATGCCAAGAAGATTCCGGAAGTGCACGTATGTATTGTAAGTCCGCCGAGCGATCAACGTTGAGCAGATGGCTAAAATGTTGCACCCATCGATTCATTACTTCTACTTTATCAGTCAGCGGAACACCCTCCAGGGATTTTAATGGCACAGAACTATGGTAAGCCGGACGAGTAAGCTTCCTAACCTCATCGTAAAAAGCCCCCAACTGTCTGGTATCTGCCAACATTTGCAAATAGCAAGATTTTTCTTGCCACCATTTGTCTTTAACTTCTCTAGTGAGCTTCCTTATATAAGCGGTACTCTCCCTTAGGCGATTACAGTCGCTCCTATCATTATGTTCCCTAAGAATCCTCCGGTGATTACTTAAGGCATCAGCGAAAATGTCACTGTTCTCATCGAACCAGTCCTCATGCTTATACGTCTTCAAGCCAAGAACCTGAGTACTGATTTCAATGAGTCGAGTCGACAACGCCTGCCAAGAAGTTTCTAAGGTACCGCTTTCAACATCAAGAGAGGACAAACCACTGTCCAAAGCTTGAATATATGCTTCTTTTTTTTGGTTGCTCTGAAGTTCTGCTGTATTCATACGCAAGGTATTCTCAGAACAGCGCCTGCGAGGGCGACGAAGACATAAGCTGAGCTTAGTTAGAACCAATCGGTGGTCTGTCCAGCAATTAGCACCTCTGATGATGATGCCAATGCTTCGACCGAGGATGCATCCAGGTAGCTTTATACTTAGTGGGAAGCCGAAAAAAAGTATTGGTAATGGATAATGCGAATTTGAGCACATAGGCTAAGTAACAAAAGCCCATTGCTGTTCATGTTTCCAATTCCATGGTTACCCAGAACGTCCGGCCAGGCAGCAAAGTCTCGACCTACTCTTGCATTAAAGTCTCCCAGCAACAATATCTGCTCGCAATGCCGTATTTTTGATATCGCTTGCGTTAGCTCCTCATAGAATTGATCCTTGATGCTTTCGGATTTGTCTAGAGTAGGAGCGTATATACTTATAATATTTAAGTAGTTATTGTGCTCTAAGTGGAGTCGTAGCGTGATTATCCTATCCGAGACATAAACAGGACATTCTTGCAATCGATTAGCAATTTCACTCTTAATGGCAAACCCGACGCCCGAGCGCCTGGGCTCATGCGCAGCGGTGCCCCTCCAGAAAAACTTGTAACCGCCGCCACGCTCGACGAGTTCACCTTTTTCAGCAAGGTGAGTTTCACTTATTGCAGCTATGTCCACATTATAGCGGCGTAGCTCTCGTGCCACTATAGCAGTTTTACGTTCTGGACAAGAGTTATCGTTGCGGTCCAGAAGTGTGCGCACATTCCATGCGCCACAGATTAATTTTTTTCTTTGGGTTTACCTGAATATCGACCACGCCGAATGGGTTGCAAGGGCAGCCGTGGTTACTACCCCCCAAATGAAAGTGGAACAAGCAATTTTTAGAGCACCTTTTCTAGCTCCCTCCTCGGCTGAGCGAGGGAAAGCAGTGCCTCCCTAAATAGGGCTGCTTTGTCACACGGGGTGCTGCCCAGTTTGCGCTGTTGTTCCAGTGCAGCACAATAAACGACCACTCTCCCCATGTCGCCTATGTGCAGACCTCAGACAAAGCCCAACTTGCAAAGTTGAACCCTTCTACCTCAGCCCATCGCCACAGGGCTTCAAGTCTCAAGAGCCAGTATCCAGAAACAGTCCAATGCGCAGGATATATTAAGGTGCGTAAGTATTCGCGCAGATACAGACGCACGCACTTGACCCCACTTCTCTTTAGCCGATGGAACGGATAACCGCTACGATCGAAGAGAAACAGAGCTGCAGTGTATGGGCGATGATAATAAAACCCCTATCGTTGCCCTTTAGGCCATACACGTTGCCTAGTTGCCTCGCCACTGAGCGTGGACTGCTAAAACAGCCAAGGCAGAATGCACTAAGCGGAGGGTGACCGCAGAATTTAAATGCCAAGGCATTCAAACCCCCCTCAACTAGGTTTAGCCCACGAGTCGACGTGGTTGCCCGGGGTGTGGCCGCTGCGTGCAAACAGCTGCTAGGAGCCACTAGTGAGAGTTGTGAGTATTAACGATTTTAACCATAAAAGGTCCCCCCGCCATAAAAGGCCGACTGGATGGATCCGACGCTAAATACCCACTACACCCCAACACAACTACAACATACACAAACTTCAACTAACACTATATCGCTACCACTAGAACATAATGAACATATCCATTCACAAGAAATAGAAACCCCTACAGGAAATTCAATAGATTACATAAAAATTGAAAATACATTTAAAGAAATGCTAATAAAATATACTGGTTCAGATCCAACTCTTAGACCAACCATCCCTAAACTCCAGACAACTCGTAATGTAATAAAAACTGTCAATACACTAAACATGGTAATGGAACAACATCTACAAACAAAAGAAACAGTCTCTTTCGAAGAAATACATGAAATCATATACTGTGGAGCGATGGCTACTACAACTTTACATGTCAAAAGGAAACAACAAACAAGGACACAAATAAATAACAAGACATCTAAAAAACACACTGTTCAAAATAAACCTTGCTGGGAGAAGCGAATACAAAATAGGATAACTGCATTACGTAAGGAACTAGGCCAACTCACACAATACTTAAAAGGTAAACTAAACCAAAAGAACAAATTGAAACTAACCCAATAATAAAACTGATGATGAATGAACGACCTACTAGATACAAAAAAACAGAAACTACAAGCACATTCTAAACGATTACGCAGATTAAGAATAAGCAACCAAAGAAGAAAAGACAACAATTTATTTAATGCAAATCAAAACAATTCTACCAGAACCTAAATTCAGAAAAGATTGACATCACACAACCTCCAAATATCAATGATGTTCAGCAGTATTGGGAAAAACTGTGGTCTAGACCCGTCGAACATAATCCAAATACTCCATGGGTAAATATAGAAGAACAAGAATCCGAAAACGTAGAGTCATGCCTGAAATAACAATAAGCAAAGAAGATGTCTTGTTAGCTATAAAGAAAACCCTCAACTGGAAAGCTCCCGGACCAGACAAAATCCAAAATTACTGGATAAAATACTTCACCACAACACACAAATATAGCAAAACATTTGAACAATTTCATTCATCCCACAAGAAATGCCGATCTTCTTAACTCAAGGAACTACCTATTTAAAACCAAAAGACAATGATACCACAAACCCAGCTAAATACCGACCCATAACCTGCCTTTCTACCATATACAACTCCTTACTTCCATCTTAACTCACAAACCAACTCACACATCACCAAATATAAAATCATCCGGAAGAACAGAAGGGCTGCAGGAAAGGTTCTAGAGGCTGTAAGGAGCAACTAGTTATTGACAAGAAATTCACCACCAAGTTAGGCAAAAACACAGGAATTTATATTATTCATACATTGATTACCAAAAAGCATTCGACAGTGTTCCACATTCTTGGCTTATACATGTTCTTCAAATCTATCGACTATCTATAAAGTCGACAATAAACTTATCCAATTCCTACAGCATGCTATGAATACCTGGACTACTAAACTAAACCTACGGACACCTGACAGCACATTGACGACACCACCTATTAAAATTGCTCGTGGAATTTTCCTAGAGGAGACTCCCTCAGTCCCCTCTGGTTCTGCCTGGCACTCAACCCTCTTTCTAAAGTGCTAAATAGAACTGGTTTCGGATACACCATAGACAGAGATAAAAATGTTAATCAGCCATCTTCTCTACATGGATGATATTAAACTCTATGCAGCCAATAGACAAACATCTAGATCACTTATTAAAACTAACCGAAGAATTTAGCACAGACATCAGAATGACATTTGGAACCGATAAATGCAAAATTAACTGTATAGCTAAAGGCCAACATCAATGTACAGATTCAATGATTTAGAATTGCAAGACGGTATAATAGACAGCATGGAAATAAAAGATACATATAAATATTTAGGATATCAGCAAACCACATCATTAAACCACACAGACATCAAAAAACACACTCAAAACAAAATACAGAAAAAGACTCAACAAGATACTCAGCACACAACTCTCAGCCAGAACAAAATAAAAGCAATAAATACATACGCAATACCCATCCTTACATACTCGTTCGGAATCATTAAATGGTCCGATACTGAACTAGAAGCACTGAACACAGCTACAAGAACAGCAAGCTACAGACACAACATCCATCACATTCATTCAGCAGTTCAACGATTCACACTCAAAGTGACACTAGGAGGCCGTGGATGCACAGACATAAAGAATCTTCACTACACACAAATAGACAACCTACGGACATATTTTTTAACTAAAGCGACTGACAGTCCCCTACACAAAGCCATAACAAACACCTCACTCTCTGGAACTCCACTGCAACTGAATAATAGACTCTACAACCAAAACTTAAAATATTAGCGATCAACAAAAAATTGAAAATTGGAAATCAAAAGCCCTACACGGAAAATATGCACATCAACTAGAGCAAAACCACGTAGACGCACTGCATCATGCACTTGGCTCACTAAAGGAAACATATTTGGTGAGACAGAAGGTTTCCTAATAGCTATACAAGACCAAATTATTAAAACCAGGAATTATTCTAAATACATCCTTAAAAATCGATACCTACCGAAAATGCAGATTATGCCACCAGAAACTGAACAATAGACCATATAACCGGAGATGCAACGTACTAGCCAATAAAGAATATACACACCGGCATGACAACGTAGCCAAACACATTCACCAACTCCTAGCACAAATACAAATTAATAGATTCACACACCCCATATTACAATACAAACCGAAGAATGTTCTAGAAAATAGTACAACCAAACTCTACTGGGACCGAGATATCATAACCGACCGCACCATACTCAGCAATAGACCAGACATCACACTTACCTTAAAAGATACTAAAACCACCACCTCATAGATATCGCGCGTACCAAACACCCACAATCTTAACAAAACACACTGAAAAGATCCAAAAATACATACCTTTAGCAGATGAAATAAAACAAATGTGCACCAACAAGATTAAGAATAATTCCTATCATCATTCACCACTGGCGTGGTGCCAAAAACCCTAATCACAGCTTTGAAAATTGAAACTACACGAAAACACCTACATACCTCTACAAAAATCAATAGTTATAGACACATGCTCTAGCGCCGTTTTCTTAACCCATCCAGTCTCACTCTCCAAACAATCAAGACGCAAAGCTGAATTAACGAATCAGAATCCATCTCAGTGTTCCCTTACTCAGATACAAACCACATCACACGACATAGATAATAATTATAGTATAACACACAAATAATATCACTAACTCAAACTTACACACAAGTACAAGGATCAGGATACTTGGCCTTAGCCCGTACCTGTTTCTTTAATACCGACGTACAGTCGAGATAGTAAGATTTTCGAACATAAAATTAATACTGGTAACTAAAAGTTTGTTTTTATAATTTTCTTTGAAACCAAGAGTTCTATATGACTATCTACAACTTTATTTGGATGTAAAACAATTTAATATACAAAATTAAATGTTTGAAAATTAAACATCGATCATAGGTCCTTGTCCTTTCAAATACATAACAAAATTGTTTTTGGGTAGGCGGGCTGTTTATTAATTAGTCCATGTATTATTAAAAATATTTATGATTGCATGGACTCAATTTATAATAATTAGCCTATTTATTACAAAAGTTTGATGTAGATTTAAAGACCCAATTTATTTTTAGCCCGTTTATTGCAAAATAAATTAAATACGTTTTTGACTTATTTGATTTTGACCTAAATTTCTCAGGCTTTATTTTGGTTTATTTTGTTTCCATTCTACATCATTACGCTTGCGTTATATTCCCTCTGTTCCCACTTCTTCTTCCTCTTCTCTATTAGCATTTCATTGAAGCCAAGAACTCTGGCTGCTTCTGTATTTTTGGCTGTCCGTTATTGAATTGTACGTGATTCACGGTACGGGTTCTAGGTTTTCTCTTCATCCTATCGCAGTCCACTGTTGGACATAGGTCTCTCCCATTTTGCGCCAGATATCACCTCCCCTTTCCTCATCCAGCCTCCACCAGCGACCTTTCGCAAGTCATCGGTCGTCGGCAGCCGTCCTATGCTATGCTTGACAAGACGCGGTCTCCACTCTAGAACTCGTCTGCTCCAATGGCCATAGGTTCTGTGCATACGTGATCAGCCACTGCCACTTCAACTGTGCTGATCCGGCGAGCTATGTTGGTAACTTTGAACTTGTGAACCAAGCCCAGTCAGTGTCCATGTCTCAGCTGCGTATGTCTTTCGTCTTTTAGCATTGCAGAATCGTTGACGTTAATATATGACGAAGCTTACCGAATGCCACCCAGCCTTTATTAATTATTTAGTTTTGAGGCTATTCAGGCTTATGCAGACCTGTAGTCACTTCGACCTAGAAAGATCTTTTTTGACTCGCTCCTCTCTTAGAGTTCATCTAATAGTTGGCACTTTTTAGAAGTTTAGGACCCTGCCCAACTTTATAGATTTGATGTCACTGCATAGATAATAATTACCCAAGTGGATATTTGCTTCCATTGTAGGAGGACCACAATTGCAGAGTAAGTGCATTGGTGTCTCTCTCTTCGCGCGCAGAATCTGCAGGTTTCCGAGTACTTAGCTTCATTTGTGAAGGTGACTTTCAGCTTGCAGTGTCCAGTCAGTGCCCTTACAAGGACCCTGACCTTGGGTTTACTGAGCTGTAGCAGTTCAGAGGTTCGCTTCTTTGAATAGGCTTTGATTAGCGCTTTTGAGTGAGCTGCCTCTGGTGACTCTAGCCAGTAGCTGACAGAGTCCTCGAGGAGCTTCCGTTCTAGTTCATTTTTCCTTAGGCTTTCAGGGATGCCACAGACAGGTTCTACAGTCTTTTGGATGGCGTTGGCCCCAGCCTTTGCGAGTTCATCAGCATTTTCGTTACCAATGATGTCAGAATGACCTGGTACCCATTTGAGAGTTATCCTGTTATTTCCTCCCAGGTCATTTAGTTTGGTCACGCAGTCTTTTACCAGCTTTGATTTTAAAGTGGTTGAGCTTAATGCTTTTAGAGCTGCTTGGCTATCGGAACATATTGTTATGTTTTGGTTAACGCAGTTTTCCAGTCGATTCGCTTCCGCACATTCTATGATGGCGTATACTTCAGCCTGGAAGATGGAAGCGTACTGACCCAAATTGGTGCTAATGTTAGCCCTAGGTTGGTCTCGGTAGGCTCCACATCCTACTTTGTTACCCATTTTGGAGCCATCTGTGTACCAGATTTTGCTGTCTGTGCAGGTGTCGGGGCTTTGAAGCCATTCCTCCCTGCTCGGGAACTCCACTTTGTAGTATTTAGTGAAGTTGAGTTCCGGCAGCATAACATCGCTTGTCATGGCCAGAATTGGAATACTAAGTGTATTTTCCCTAAGGGATCTTAGTGTATTTGAGCTCCATTGAGTCACTCCGCTCCGCTCCATTCTGCACATACTAGCCCGCGCCTCCTTCCCTAAGTAAAGGTGTAGGGGCGGTAGGTTTAATACGGCGTTTAGGGCGATGGCAGGTGTGGATCCCATAGCCCCAGTAGCCAGAATTGAGGCTGTTCTTTGTAGGCTATTGAGCTTGTTCTGGCTGGTCACTTGTAGAGCTTTCTTCCACCAGACCACAGCAGCGTAGGCAACCATTGGTCTTATAATGGCGGTATATAGCCATAGGGCGATTTTGGGTTGTATACCCCATTTCGGCCCTGCTACTCTCAGGCATATCCCTAGGGAAATTTTTGCCTTTGTGATGACGTTATCCAGATGCGTGTTCCATGTAAGTTTTTGTTCTATGGTTATTCCCAAAAACTTTTACTTCCGTGGAAAACGGTATAGTTATCCCTTCTAGAGTTGGCTCCTTAAGTTTATTTAAGTCGGTTCAGGAAGCAGTTCTACATGTTGATTTTTCATAAAATTATAATCTTAAATTTGCCGAAGAAGTCCAAGCATTCCATTTTGGTGGTAGTCGCCAACAAGTGTCTTTACACACTTCTGTAGCGTACACTCACAATTTTACTTTCGGTACAGTTAATCCAATTTCTTTTTGCACAGTAAGTGATTGCTTGCGGCATGACTCACCAGCAATTTGGGCATACTTGGTGCCCCTGATTCAACATGTACTTGAAGTGAATCCTTTAACTGAAACTCTACATTTCTTATCTGACTTACCATCTTCACAATACCGAAATAAATATATGTTTTTTATAATAGCACAAATATGTCAAGATTTTCATTAAATTAAGAAAATAACTTGGAATTTCTCTGAAGCGGGACACGGAAAGGGTGCTCCTGACGGGATTGGAGCAGTTCTTAAAAGGACAGCTGATCGTATGACTCTTTTTGGTAAAGATATCGGAACTTATGATCAATTTTGTAATACGTTGATACAAACAGTCGATGATGGGGTTACAATCAAGAAGGTAGATGAACAGGAAATAATTGCCAAGGAATTATTAATTCCAAAAAAATTTAAACCTTTTAAAGGCACCCTTTCCGTGTATCAGGTTATATGGAATATTACGGTTCCAACGACAGTTCTCAGACAACTCAGCTGCTTTGATTGAAATGCAGATAAGAAATGAATCCATGGATATGATCTAGGACGTCTACCAATTATAGCTACGGAAATAATGAAAATATTGATCCAAATTATGTAACTCATTGTCTAAATTAGGCACTAGAAACCAGGTAGAAGGTATCCGTCAGCAGTATTTATATGTTCTAACTACAACTCGCGTGCAAGTAAATCGACTCAAGCCTCAAGTGCGCAAAAAAGTGATAATAACTATAATATAAAAAATGACTTTATTTACCTCTATATAATGTTTTACATAATTAAAGCCTAGTAATTAGGCTTTCAAATGGTAGCATAATATCAGTAATTTAAATAAACACTTGTACTTAGAATGCAACTGAACGCAACCTCCCGTAAACTGCTCTGCGCTCTATTCACAACTTGCGCGACACAACCCCCTATAAAACCCCCTGTAATCGTTTTTTTCTTATCAGTCGCTCATTAGACGTTGACCTGAACACATCTCTGCAAATTAAAGCCGTCATTTGAAGAAAATTATGGATACAACACCTGAAGAAGCCGCTCAAGTCGTTGCCCTGTTGCAAGAAGGGTTGAACCAGCGAGAAGTCGCTCGTCGTTTGAATATGAGTCAGTCCGCTGTCTCGAGAGTATACAGAAGGTTTCAAGAGACTGGTGCCTTCACTCGGAGGCCTAATACCAGCAGCGCCGGTGCACCTCGGAGCGTGACGACCGGTTTTTGGTCTCGACCTCTCTCCGAAATCGACACCTTACCGGCGTAGATGTGCAGCAGGAGCTACGTCAAGTTCGCGGGGTGACTGTCAGTCAGTGGACAGTTAGAAGAAGGTTGAAAGAAGCTAACCTTACTCCGAAAAGACCCGCTACAGGCCCGAAGTTGACCACAGCTCATCGTCAAGCACGCCTTCACTTTGCTCGAGAACATTTGGATTGGAGCATAGAGCAATCAGTCAGTCCTGTTCACAGATGAGACGAGGATGTGTCTCCATGGCAGCGACAGGAGAGGTCGGGTATACCGTCGTCCCGGTGAACGGTTTTCACAGTGCTGCTTTGTGGAAACCGTTGCATATGGTGGCGGATCTTGCATGATGTGGGCTGGAATTTCCTTAGAAGGCAAAACGGACCTTGTTTTCGTTCCTGGGGGAGGCCGGGGAGGAGGTCTGACCAGTGATCGTTACATTGAAAATGTTCTACTGGATCAAGTTGTCCCTTATCAAGGCTTTATTGGGGAAAATTTCATCTTGATGCATGACAATGCCCGATGTCACACTGCTCGGGCCACACGTGATTTCCTGAACGAAGTTGGAATTCACACTATGCATTGGCCAGCGCTCAGCCCCGATTTAAATCCCATTGAGCACATATGGGACGAGCTCAAAAGGAAAGTTAGAGCGAGGAATCCAGCTCCGACAAACATCAATGAGCTCAAGACTGCGTTGGTAGAAGAGTGGGGTCGAATACCACAATCATCCATTAAAAAGTTGATAAGGTCGATGAAGAATCGCATGAGAGCAGTGATCAGAGCTAGAGGAGGGAATACCAAATATTGACACGAATAATTTTTTTATCTTACGCACATTTTGTTTCATTTAAACACAATAACCCCATACTGTGAAATTGTATGAATTTTCAACATTTTTTACATTATCATTAGCATTAACCTTTTTTACTAAACTACTGAATCGATTTTCATGCAACTTACACCATTTTAAAGCTCAATTACTAGGCTTTAATTATGTAAATCATTATATAGAGGTATAATAAGGCATTTTTTAGTTATATCACTTGTTATGCGTACTTGAGGCTTGAGTCGATTTACTTGCACGCGAGTGTAGTTTTATCAATTTAATTTAATGTCATGTCAGTGTTATTTAATGTTAGTGTATCTAATATAAATTATTTTTGTTTTAAATTTATAGTTAAATTTCATGTACACTTGATTTTCATTCTGTAAATCAATTTGATTATTATAATCATATGTATTTCTTGGAATAGTATTACTGTTATGATATATTGTAATCTTAAGTATATTTGTCATTTTAAATATCCTGTACAGTATAGTACTTTCGATATAAGGAATTCTTTTAATTGTTTGCAAAATACATTTTTATTGTTAGTTCTTTTAGCGCAGTTGGCAGTTTATATATCTTTCCTACCATAACAGATGGACTCTGAGTGTAATGATAATTTTGAATTTGCAGCATGCAACTTTGGAATGAATTGTTATTATTAACATTATTTTTATTTTTATTTATAATTACCATATAAAAAAATGTTACAATATTTTTTATCAATCCCGTACAAAAAACACTAAGGTTAGTAGCGAGGGATTTTCAAGTTATTAGGTATTAGAGCGTCGTAGGCCGATGGACCGACGACTTGCGAAAGGTCGCTGGTGGAAGCTGGATGAGAAAAGCGGAGGACCGAGATGTCTGGCGCAAATGGGGGAGACCTATGTCCAGCAGTGGACTGCAATAGGTTGAAGAGACAGGCCCTATGGTGTGGACTGTCCCCAACCGGGTGGACGCAGGTTTAAATCGATTTTTTCGAAATTATATTATCCGATGCTCTTACGGTGAAGGAAAACCGTGAGAAATCTGCGCGCACGCCTGCTAAGAGATTCAAAGTTGTGCGTGAAGTCGGCCACCCGCACTGGGCCCGCGTGGACTACTAAGCCTATACACCCGCACGGTGGCTTGGCACCGAGTGGCACGAGATAATGAGGATGATTTGGTTTATCAAATTTAAGTCTGCCTCCATGGTCTATTGGGCACAGCTTTTGGCTTGGTGAACCGGAGGTCATGGGTTTGAATCTGCGGGGAAACATCACATGCATTTTTCCGAGTTTGGTTAAGGCATTTCAGGTTGAATCCCTGATTGTAATGGAAAGTTATTTTGGAGGTGTTATGAGCCATTCGCCCTGTCACGACTACTAACTCGTGTCGAGTTGCTTATGGCTCTCCACATTGCCATATTCATGGTTCCAGGTTCGATTCCCGGATGGTACAAACATTTGTGTGCATAAACTGTCTGTTTGTAATGGTCTAGGTGTTTTCTATGTATAATATGTATTTACAAAAAAAAGTATCTAAGTATGTTTATCCGTTGTTAGTACCCATACTACAGGCTTCAGCTTGACTTGGGGCTAGATAGTGCTGTGTGAATGTCAGTGGATATTTATATATTGTCAGTAGGGCCTGGGTCTGCAGTGGTGTTGTAGTATAAGACCACGGAGGTATTATGGTTTACCCAGGGTTATGGGAGAATCGGTCAGAGTAGGAAGGCACGGAGATGAATCGGTAAAGGGAAGGTTTCATTCTTGATGAGTGCAATTTCGGGAAAGGGAAGTTTAGTCTGTGTTCTAAACCTAAAATGTATTGTGAAGAAGAAGTGTTCAAGAATCAAACAGAGGTAACAGGGTAACAATTTTAAAAGGTTTTTAAATAATACAATATATTATGAGAATAAGGAATTTATTGTTATATATATGTTACGTATGCTACAACCACAGACTAAAAATTTATAAATGTAGATATTAACCACGTAAGTACGTAGTAAAATGAGGTTAAATATATCAAATTTTTCCCACATATAACTGAACGTATTATTTTTATTTTTACTGAAATACCTTTAGTAATTTGTGTGCTACGTATTTTTTGCTAGCTAAGTATTTTTTGTATTTTTGGCCTAATGGTGTAACAACTGATCCATAAATAAGATAGAATAACTGCTAAGTTGTGACGTCTACATATGTCGCAATTTAACGTATTTAAGTGTTTTAAAGGGAAAAACATATCACACGAATTTGCAGCAAATTAGCACTTTTCTATGACACATATCTAATTATACTATACCTCATTGTTAATAATAATCGCTTCTGTTTGTATTTCTAGTCAGTAGCATGTCAAAAAAAATGTACATTTATCATACAAATGTTTTCCATAATACGTTTAATGTTATGTTAGAGTGTGACGTCATTTTATTTTTAACTAACGAGTAAGCATCTTTATTCAGGTTCTATATGCGTCACCTCAAAATGTAAATGTACGTAAAAATGTATGGACATAGAAAAATTATGTTTGTAAATTGGCGATTGAAAGACGGTCTGGACGTTCACTGATGGTAAGTGATACGCCAGACCATGACAGAGCGGCAGTAAAGGAGACCAACAACTGATAGACAGTTATTATCCTCCATCAATGCCGCACTGCGCCCGTCACCAGAGACAAAAGATGTTAAGGTCTCTCATACCCGGTAATTTCACTAGCTACAGTGCCCTCATCCCGAAACAAAAGTGCATAACACTCCTGTTTCACGGGACGATAGCTGGCGCTGCGGTGGAACCTACCTAGACGACTCAGTATCGAATCTACCACCTAGTAACTACTGCGTTTCTTGGCATAGTCTTCTCAGTAGAAAGATCTCTCCGAATAGGTAATTAATTATAAATATTGAGTTTTTGTTAATTCCACCATCCTTACGATAACGCATTAAGTTTTTTGTGATATAACTACATCTATTGTAAGTAAATGAGCTCTAAAGTTTTGTCTTATGCGATTTTTTTTATTAAAAGTATTTTCTATGTACTACAAATACAAACTAGATAATTAGTGTTGACTACTAAAAAATAGTCATTTCCAATATCTAAAAATAAATTCTTTATTGCATGTTTTGTGTTCAATTGTCTTGCAATTAACGAAATCTAATGTAACACTGGGGATTTGAAATTCTTTTTTATCATGTCTAACTTATACACGTAATCTTCTATTTGAATGGATAAAATAATATTTAAATAAAATTAAAATAATATTTAAATATTTTCAGTTGTATTGAATCTCAAAAGTAGTTTTTAAAATTTAAAAAACACATAAAAAATCGTTTATTAGAATAAATAAGACTTAAAATAAAAAAAACATAAAATGTAAAATTTGTAAAAATAAACCGAATAAGCAACTTTTTAGTACATTTATTTAGCAACCAATTGTTATTTACAGATATCTATTCAATTAATACAATTTCATACCATTAGATTGTACTTATTGCTATTTCTTATAACTAAACACGCTTTGTCATTCGTACAAAAATATAAATTATGTCTAACATTAGATTTGTTCTGTTTGCCTTGTAAATTCTTATTGAATATAAACACTCAACTGTAAGGAATCGAGACACAATAGAAAATCTATTTAATCTGTCATCTCCATGGCCTCGGTTTCGCAAATTTTAAAATGCGTCTTTAGTCTTGTATAGTTCGCGAATGAACTAGGTAAGATCGCTCCTAAAGACTGAGTGAACTCGTTCCCTGATTCCTCGATCTGTAGTTCGCTAGTTCGTGCCGAATGAACGAGCATAATGTCACCAATTAAACGAATCGTAATTTTATTTTAATTGTGTTTACATTTGATTCTTACTCATTCACTCATTCGTTCTGTTTTATGGTAGATTTCAGTTTAGAGATGCCCAAAAAAGTGTATTGTATCGATATATCGCATCGTAACTGTATCGAACTTGGTTGTATCTATACGCGATATTATCGATTTCCTTTGTATCGATATATCGTATCGTACCGTATCGCATGCCTTTCAATTAATATGCGATATATAATATAATCGTGCGAAGGGTTATCTTTTAGTAGTTTTACTATATTCTTTTATTTTTAAAGAAATAAATAATTTATATATTTAAAATAGTTTATTCAATAAAAAAATTCACAATTGCACTTTAAAAAACGCAAAAATAATTGCACTTAAACAACGCAAAATAATAATTTTGATAAGCGCTGTGGATTTAACTTATTACGGCTTTCGGAAAGTGTGTGTCCAGCTAATGAAAGGCGTTCAGAAGGAACTGAAGTTGCGACAACTATTTTCAAATTAATCACCGACATAGTTTGATACGATACATTAATGCGATATTTTTATAAGAATGCGATATATCGAAGCGTATCGTATGGTCAAAATATCGCATCAAATATCGATATATCGTATCGTAACGGGCATCCCTATTTCAGTTGGTTCGACATGAATTCCACTATTCAATTACCATTACCATTAAACTGTATTACCATATCTCTTAAACAGTATTACAACAATATACCATGTATTACAGATGATGATTATACTATATAATTTACTTCGCTTATTCGTATAGAAATGCTGACGTATATAATAATACTGATTTTGGCGGTAAACCCCTGAAATACTAATTTACTGTTGTTCTCGGTAATGACTGTTAAGGTCCTGGAAATCATTAGGGAGGCCTTCGTTCGGCAGTGGACGTTCTATGTTGTAATGATGATGATGAATAGCTGCGTAAATTTGCGGAATTAAGGCCTGGAGACGTCATAACAGATAAAGGTTAGCTATCAGCTACCATATAATCACCTCGCATATCCTACGGAACACGAACGAGGCTATGGCATTCTCCAAACATGCACTGACTAGTGTGACCCCTTGACAGTTTAGTATTCGATTATTTTACCGTGAGCGTAAATACTATCGACCACACAGCAATTTATCGATAGTTCGGCAACACAACACTAGAGTACCATGAAATTACCGCTGGTGGAAGTCACCGGACCACCTTGTTTTACCCTTTGACCAATGACGCCTTAGACGCCGACACAATAGATTTTCTATTGAGTCTGGATTCCCGACGTTCAATGGTTTGTTTTAAGTCCATTGAGCATATCGTTTAGTACTCAAATTGAGATTATCACCCGTAAATAGAAGCTGGGACAAACACCTTAACGTGGCTTCAAAAGCACGGAATAACTCGAACGAATAATTTTCACCCATCACGCCGGCCATTTTGAAAGCTGCTTTACTAGCATGATCGTTAGCCAAAACGCTCTTGGAATATAACCCATCCCTCGGTCGAATGCTTGTTGATGTGTCGCCAAAACCTCGTTCGCTACAAATTATTGCCTTTATTTTATACAAAGGTTTAAATATGCACCTTTAAAACTATTTCATAATGGTGTTTCTTATATTATATAAATTGCTTATATATAGAAAAGACTTGTGTAATTTGCATTCACTTGAAGGAATAGTATATTTAATATACTTATTTTTATTAACTGCCAAAACCATTAAAAATAAGGCTCAATTTGTCATTTTAAAGTTCTCAACATAGCACATATAAACCGGTTTCTCATTACAGTTCATATGTTTAGTTTAAGGTTACATGGCGCTGTGTGAAAATATTTATAATTATTCATTAAGCCATACATCCACCGAATCTTAGTACGCTTATCATAAAAGTTCTTCCGGCTCGAAGGACCAACATCATCAGCTCATTAAACGTCCCCACTAAAGGGGCACGAGCCTACCCGTATAGGTGATTAGGCCTTAGTCGTCCACGCGGCCCAGTGCGGATTGGACGACTTCACACACAACCTTCGAATTCTTCGCAGGCGTGCATAAGGTTTTCCTCACGATGTTTTCCTTCACCGTAAGAGCGGTCTATCATATCAGCGGAAAGCAAAGGCAATAGTTCTATGTTAATGAATTGTGAGAGACTGCATGTGTAAGAGATGAATAAGAGACAAAACCGGAAATCTTCAATCCAATAGTGGCCCGTTATGGGCAAAATATAGAGTGGTATGTCCAACCGACTGTCAATATACTGACTGTATAGTCATATATATACATAGGAAGATATACGCCCCACTGTAGACTGCAATCATTCGAAAAAGCGATAGAAAAACTGAGCCTTATTTTTAACAGTAGTCAGTATATTACAAAATATAACATTTTTCATACAAACCTGTCAAATGTTTACTCATAATTTGCACCCTATTTTCATTAGTTGTAAGAGTAATAAAGAGGGGATTAGGTAACTCTAATTTTAATAAGCACATCATCCAGTGAATTATTGAATGAAAAGACTTCATACGGGATTTTATTATTATTTAATTGCTTTTTTTTATGTGATTGGGGGCAAACGAGCAGACAGATCACCGATGGAAAGTTAATACTGCCGCTCATGGACACTTGCAACACCAAAGGAGCTACAAGATGCGTTGCCGGCCCTTTAAGCAAGAGTACACTCTTTTCTTGAAGATCTGCAAGTCGTTGTTGAATCAAATTGTAATTTTAGTTCAATATTTCGGGAAGATACATATTAATATAAAAATTTCCGCGTAAGTTCAGAAATGACTGCCTAATTCTGACCTCTAGTGATAAATTGTAAATATAAAGAAAGAAAAATCATTTATTGACTAAATGGTCATATAAAGATAACATAAATTATATGCATTCAAGTTCTAAGCTACCGTGTTGATATTTTTGCGCTAATACTAGTAATTATTTATTTATACCTATAAATTGGGCACTAATTTTCCATTAGGACACTCATTATCACCGCCGTTACATCGTAAAGCACTATTGAATGGCACTTACATTACAATCACACTCACCTTTACAATTTTAAACAAATTCGTTGTGAAAAAACTCAAATTCAAAATTATAGTCTATGATACATTTTAAACAAATGAACACTGAGACGTAAACAAAAAAATGAAAAAAAATACAAATTACCATATACAAAATTTATAAAAAATATTGTGTATGGTGTCTTTTTTTTCATTACTGTTCAACAAAATTGAAATTACTCACGCGGTATCAAAATAAGTGATTACTAATTAAGATTCGTAATATATGTTTCAATTTATACAACAAAAATAATATAAATAATTACATGACACAAACATTCAAATTTATAAAACTTTTTTATATAATATTTTTATTGGAATAAGCATTATTAGCTAGGTAAATAGAAATTATGACGTCGGTGCCAAACAAACTCTTAAGCTTTATAATATTGATAATTAGTTTGTTCGACACAGACAACAAAATTATAAAATTATTTCACCTTTTCTACCTGGCCAAAATTTGTTTTTAGCTTTTTAGTTTGAAGTCGGTGCTTTTTGTTGAAGTCGGTTAAAAATGACAACTTATTTTATATGGTGTTCATACTTCATGCAATATACATAATTATTACTATGTACTCTTATTCATAGCTAAAATACAATTATACGTTTTTATGATATTATTTTTTATGATATTATATTTTTCTACTAAGTTTTGTGTCTTACTATGTTTAAGTTTTCAAAAGAAAAGTGTATTTAATGTTATTTTGTTTGTATGTTTTCATTTAGTATAAATTTTTTAAGTTTTTCCTTATTTTGTCGGTGGTTGTTATAAGCGTGCTGTCTTCACCTATAATTGTAATACCATTTAGCTTGTGTCTTCGTGTTAATATATATATATATATGATATGGATCAAATTACATTAAGATCTTATTCAAGATAACATTCGAACATTATGTAAATAGCTATATTAATACATTATTGCGTTAATAGAAACAATACACACTACACATTAAATCCTATGTTTAATTTAAACATATAAGACATAATTCTTATGACCCCTTCTTACTCTTTTTTTACTACAGCACTATGACGTCACAGTTTAAGGTAATCAAGTGACGCAATTTTATTGCATTTGATGTTTTTCTACAACAGTTTAATTTATGTTACTTTGTTTTATGTCAATAAACATAATTTTATGCTATTTATTTTAGTCTCGAAATCGATATATGTGTCATAATGATAGTTTTAGGTCTTAAATAATAAAATATAATATGAATGAAGATAAGGTAATTCATACTAAATCTTCCTCTGGTAATTCTGGTATCTCTACATCTGGTATCACGGTGTCATGGATCATCTATATCTGGTACCAGGGCGAACGACGCACCCATCGTAGGCGGTACCCATCTTGCTCTGTACGAATCTTTATAGAGGCACCTTCGGCTGCCTTGACCGTCTCTTTGACCTGGAAACAAGTTCATTTATCATATATAGGGCACAGACGTATAAAATGCGGACGTCATACATAAATCCGGTAATTTCCACCATTCGCGATTAAATACCAAACACCATTTTTATAAAAGCGCACCTTATTTTATATGAAGTTTCATTGAACACTTTATTTTTGCAATATTGTATTATTATATACAATGAAGCAATGTAGTCACATTATCTAATCTCATAAAAATATAAACGTTCCTTTTTGATGGTTTATATTATTTAAAAATTACGTCAGCGATTAGCGATGTCAACTACCGGATTGTATTCTCGAAATTGACAGCTGCTGTCTTTGTAATTTTTTAACAAATAATTTTCTGGTTATAATTTTCAATTGAGAGCGTCGGTGGCTCAGTGGTGTGGACTGTCGCCTTCCTACCGGGAGGGCTGAGGTTCAAATCCCGACACGTACCAATATTTTTATATATTTTTCAAAATTCGAAAATACATTGGTATTTTCGAATTTTTGAAAAATATATGTACGTTATCCGACGCTCTTACGGTGAAGGAAAACATCGTGAGGAAACCTTCATGCACGCCTGCGAAGAGATTCGAAGGTTGCGTGTGAAGTCGTCCAATCCGCACTGGGCCCGCGTGGACGACTAAGGCCTAATCACCCTATACGGGTAGGCTCGTGCCCCTCGGTGGGGACGTTTAATGAGCTGATGATGATGAATTTCAACTAGAAATATGCGATACCATTGTTTATTCAATTATGAGAAGCTTTCCGGAATGTACCTGTTGCAATAACCGATAGCCTTGAGCTTCTTGGTGTTCATCTCTCAGCCAATCTCAACTTGGGCCAATATATCGAATCCAAAGCAAAGACTGCAGCTAAAAAACTTGGGAACCTTTCCAAGGTCAGGCGGTATTTCACCCCAGGACAGTTTTTGTCATTATATCAAGCCCAAGTCCGGTCTTGTATGGAATACTGCTGCCACCTATGGGATGGATCAGCCAAATACCAACTGGCTGCTTTGGACTCGATTGAGAGGCATGCTGAGCGGCTCATTGGCGACCCTACGCTGACTGACGCTAAGCTGCAAAGACTCGAGCATCGTCGTAGAGTTGCACGGCTGTCGGTTTTTTACAGGACATTCGGTAGTGTGCGATGGAATTACACGTGTTAATTCCACCAGCCCCTTTTCACCATCGGGATACAAGGCGGAGGTGAGCGTTCATCCTTACGGTAGGTAGGTATGGTAGACATCCACACATCCGCACAAGACGCTATGGTGCTTCGTTCTTATATGCACCGCAAAGGAATGGAACTCTTTGCCTCCGTATGTGTTTCCTCGATCATACAACCTGGCCGTCTTCAAGGCAAGAGTGAATAGGCTGTTTCTAGGCAGGCATGATCCATCCTCGGCCGCATCATCACTTACCATCAGGTGAGATGGCGGTCAAATGTCTGCCTATAGAGGCTAAAAAAAAATGTTTTATTTTTTTTTATCACATAAGGTATCGCACCATTTTGCTACGCAAGCCATGTTCTTTCCAGTTTTATTCTCTTGGTTCTGTTGACAGATACATGCCAAATGTCTTAATTTTACACAAAAAAAAACTGGCCAAAATTTGACACACTTTTGCTGTCGTCGAGAATCCGTCCGTACTTTATTATACGTCTATGATACAGGGTCATAGTTTCGTTTATTCATCAGCTTATAAAGTGTCCTTGCATAAACAAATTTAAGGTAAAAAAAGGTAATTCACCTGCCTGTAACCCTTAAACCCCCAATATTAGAGACACAAAAGAAAATCAATCGTTTCTGTTCATATATATCCGTCAGCGCACGTTAAATGGTTAAGGTGCCATTGCAGGGCACAGGCCGTCCTAGCTTGGCTTTTGCTGATAGTCTTTAGTGTCACCAGGCAAGTAACAAGTGCCTCTCTGGATTGATGGGACTCTAACCTCGACTTAGAGCGTTGCAGGGGGCTATCAAACCTAGTATAAATCGCCTCTCTGCGGAGCAAAAGCCTAATACAGTATTGCTTATGGAAAGACTAGGCCGTTAACTTCTACGCGAGTTCAATGTGTATTGGCCCAAAAATAGAAACAAAATTAAAGGGTTGTGAACGTCGATACGTTCGGAATCACCTTACTCTCTTCAACCTATTGCAGTCCACTGCTGGACAAAGATCTCCCCAATTTTGCGCCAGAAAATTCCATTTTTTTGTATCAAAATACTCACGCTTTGCATCAAGTTCTGCGCATTGCCGACGAGCATCTCAGTCGCCTCCGGTCTTCTTCGCTGCCTGAATGTGGAAATGATAAATTAATACATTTTCATACACAACCATACATATACATACACAACCATACAATTTATTTTAAAACATACACACAGCGTTAATTATGATCCATGATTAAAGTATTTACATCTAGCATAACAGTTCATTGAAAAGCACGGCTCTCGCATACAGCATAAATATGTGTTTTTAGGGTACCGTAGCCAAATGGAAAAATTGGCAAAGTGCGAGTGAAATAATTAAATGTATAAATTGAAAGACAAGTGAAATTTATTGTGATTAACTTAATGCTTTCGTTAACCTATTGAACACCGGGAAATCCAGACACAATAGAAAATCTGCCTGGCGCTTTAAGGCGTCATTGGCGGTCGAAGGTTATCATTTTTCGTTAGTTTATTGAAGGGCATTTCATTGTCCCAGTGCTTAGTAAATTAGAAGTTTGAGCACGTTTATTATTTCACAATAAAAAGTATAATAATGCTCCCTCCACGGGTAATTCCGAGTCGCACTTGGTCAATTTTTTATTTAAAAGTAATACGAATTTGCTGAATATAAAAATGTTATGTGCGCATACATATATTCATGAACTAGTGCAGGTGCAGTGTAGACATTTTTAAACCATTTATTTTTAACAACTTTCACGTATTTATTTAAATTTAGTACGCAGATAATTGAAATTGAAATTGAAATTGAAAAATGCTTTATTCAAATTAACATACAGATACTTTTGAATCGTCAAAACAGTATATATACTAGAATACTAGAACAATACTATAGAAACAAATAATAACAATCAGAAATAACGTTAATAGACATTAACAATATAATGATTAAAAAAACATTTAGAAAGGAAAATATATTTATTTTGAGCATTTTCACACTATACATATGCAGTAGGAAACAACCAGTAGGATATTATGTATTGAGCAAGTAAAATATTTAAATAAAACTTTATTTAATAATGGAAAATAAGAACCAAACCACAAATAAATATGACTACACATAAATACATAGCCTCAATGCATGCACCAGTGGACACATAAAAAATTGTTAAAAATAACGTTTGAAAACATGTCTACTCATACATGACATTAAAAAAACTTCAGTAAATACCTTTGTAGTCCGCCATGCCGACTGTTGGAAGCACAAGCGCATTGGTTAGCAAAGCCATATTAATATGTTATTCAATACTTTTAAATACCCAATAAATTCTTATTAAAATTCCAAACACAAAGTTAAAAATCCCTTTAATCACTTTCATGGTAATGTTTACATTTTGTCACGAAGGCCAAACCACTGAAGCGCTTTTATTCAAGCATCAAAATTCATATTTTTAGTTTAGTATTTTAATTGTTTTTTATTATATTTTTTTACGTTCATAAGTGCTTTTCGTAAGACTTTGACTTTGAAGAAACTTGAATGGTTATTAAAAGGGTTAACAGATTAATATAATTATAATATTAATTGCATTACAATTAACGCTAAGCAATTACAACTGCATTGCGCAAGGTTTATATTAGTCTACGTAAGCTTCGTTGCTAAATGTACAGTATAACGCCGATATTCGAATTAATTGGGACCGGGCTCGAACAGGAAAATCGAAAATTCCGATAATCGAACATAGACTGGTAATAAAGAAAAAACGAACTGTCACACATCGAATAAACTTTATTAAGTTTAACAAACACAGTTCTAGAATAACGCTCACTTTAACATCTCGATCAGATAAAGTTGCAACCCCATCAGGCCTTATCAAAAATACAAAGTGTAAAATTTCACAACGGTGATAGAGGCTTAGGACCGATTCGGATAATTGGCGATTCGGTTAATCGGCATTCGGATAATCGGCGTTCTACTGTAACTACTCTCGCGTGCAAGTAAATCGACTCAAGCCTCAAGTGCGCATAAAAAGTGATATAACTTTAAAAATGACTTATTTTACCTCTATATAATGTTTTACATAATTAAAGCCTAGTAATTAGGCTTTCAAATGGTAGCATAATATCAGTAATTTAAATAAACACTTGTACTTAAAATGCAACTGAACACAACCTCCCGTAAACTGCTCTGCGCTCTATTCACAACTTGCGCGACACAACCCTCTATAAAACCCCCTATAATCGTTTTTTTCTTATCAGTCGCTCATTAGACGTTGACCTGAACACATCTCTGCAAATTAAAGCCGTCATTTGAAGAAAATTATGGATACAACACCTGAAGAAGCCGCTCAAGTCGTTGCCCTGTTGCAAGAAGGGTTGAACCAGCGAGAAGTCGCTCGTCGTTTGAATATGAGTCAGTCCGCTGTCTCGAGAGTATACAGAAGGTTTCAAGAGACTGGTGCCTTCACTCGGAGGCCTAATACCAGCCGACGCCGGTGCACCTCGGAGCGTGACGACCGGTTTTTGGTCTCGACCTCTCTCCGAAATCGACACCTTACCGGCGTAGATGTGCAGCAGGAGCTACGTCAAGTTCGCGGGGACTGTCAGTCAGTGGACAGTTAGAAGAAGGTTGAAAGAAGCTAACCTTACTCCGAAAAGACCCGCTACAGGCCCGAAGTTGACCACAGCTCATCGTCAAGCACGCCTTCACTTTGCTCGAGAACATTTGGATTGGAGCATAGAGCAATGGCAGTCAGTCCTGTTCACAGATGAGACGAGGATGTGTCTCCATGGCAGCGACAGGAGAGGTCGGGTATACCGTCGTCCCGGTGAACGGTTTTCACAGTGCTGCTTTGTGGAAACCGTTGCATATGGTGGCGGATCTCATGATGTGGGCTGGAATTTCCTTAGAAGGCAAAACGGACCTTGTTTTCGTTCCTGGGGGAGGCCGGGGAGGAGGTCTGACCAGTGATCGTTACATTGAAAATGTTCTACTGGATCAAGTTGTCCCTTATCAAGGCTTTATTGGGGAAAATTTCATCTTGATGCATGACAATGCCCGATGTCACACTGCTCGGGCCACACGTGATTTCCTGAACGAAGTTGGAATTCACACTATGCATTGGCCAGCGCTCAGCCCCGATTTAAATCCCATTGAGCACATATGGGACGAGCTCAAAAGGAAAGTTAGAGCGAGGAATCCAGCTCCGACAAACATCAATGAGCTCAAGACTGCGTTGGTAGAAGAGTGGGGTCGAATACCACAATCATCCATTAAAAAGTTGATAAGGTCGATGAAGAATCGCATGAGAGCAGTGATCAGAGCTAGAGGAGGGAATACCAAATATTGACACGAATAATTTTTTTATCTTACGCACATTTTGTTTCATTTAAACACAATAACCCCATACTGTGAAATTGTATGAATTTTCAACATTTTTTACATTATCATTAGCATTAACCTTTTTTACTAAACTACTGAATCGATTTTCATGCAACTTACACCATTTTAAAGCTCAATTACTAGGCTTTAATTATGTAAAACATTATATAGAGGTATAATAAGGCATTTTTTAGTTATATCACTTGTTATGCGTACTTGAGGCTTGAGTCGATTTACTTGCACGCGAGTTTACAACAGATTTACAAACCAATAACTAAATTATAATATATAATATTATGCGTTTGTACATTCCTGTGCACCAATATTGAGGATTTAAAATTACAAACCTACAAATCAGTTATTTCTACATTGTACTTCTCTCTTCAACCTATCGCAGTCCACTGTTGGACAGAGGTCTCCCCCATTTTACGCCAGATTTTGTACAGCTAATCGTATACAATTGGCGGGTATAATAGACGTTACATATCTCGTTACGGAACTCGGATATCCGTAGAACTAGAGTGACCGACATAGCCCACAGTGGGCAGGGCACATAGCGTAGAACCGATGGCCGATGGGGCGGAAAGGTTCTCGAGTGGCGTCCGCATAACGGAAAGCAAAGCGTAGGCCGACCCCCTACCAGATGGACGGATGATTTGGTTCAGGTGGCGGGGAGCAGATGGATGTCAACTGCTAGGGGTCTATCCACGTGGATATCATTAGGGGAGGCCTTCGTTCAGCAATGAACGTTCTAGGTTGTAATGATGAAGAACGAATATGATTTATTAAGTTTACGTTACCTTGTGCTCCAAGCATAGTCGCTTTGACGGTGGATAGAATCTTGAGTTGAGTGCCAATGGTCGGTATACGTTCGCACACTTGTAGAAGGTTCTGAAATAGGAATTTAGAGTTAAGCACTGAATATTTAATGTAGAAAAAATTTTTCAATTTAAAAAGGTAAAATATATAAAAAAAAGTTGGACTTTTTTTTATCTGACTAGGTGGCTTTCGCTTTGTTAAACTATAATTATCTAGGAATTATGCGTAGTGGGTCCCTGTAGATAAAAGTTCTTTAATCATCATCATCAGTTATCTCCGGAATGATGAAGAGATAACATACATTAACAATAAACTAGTTGCAAAATCACTAAGAAATGTCAATCAAAAAATGTCCGAGCCGCACTACAAATTCATTCGACACATTTATGACATAAAATTATCCATTAAAATCTTGACCTTAAGTCGTCATTAACAGGGTATACAATCAAAAGCACGAGCATACTATGTCACTATGACATGTAGCGAGCGACGTGATTATGAATGAAAATTCTGCCCAACTGACGCGATGGCAAGTCTTTTGCTGCGTACACTTTTTGAGTTGTTTTCTAATTAGTATATTGTTTATTCCTTGATGTGATATCCGACGTCTTAACCATTACACCAGATTGGACGTCAAGATCAAAAACCGATGGTGTTAAGCGTGTTTTGGAGTGGAGGCCTCGTCTTAGAAAACGTTTTTTTGTGGCAGCTCATCATCAGCTCATTAAACGTCCCCACCGAGGGGCACGAGCCTACCCGTATAGGGTGATTAGGCCTTAGTCGTCCACGCGGACCCAGTGCGGGATGGGCGACTTCACGCACAACCTTTAAATCTTGTCGCAGGCATGCGCAGGTTTCCTCACGATGTTTTCCTTCACCATAAGAGCGTTGGATAACGTACATTTGAAAATTCGAAAACACATTGATACGCGGCGGTATTTGAACCTCAGTCATCCCGGTAGGCGGGCAACAGTCCACACCATTGAGCCACCGACGCTTGGTTCTTGGTTGGAAACAAAAAGAGAGACAAGGTGTCGCGAGCTTTTGAAGTCGCTAATCAGCATCAGACAAGAATAGGCTTTACATGAAGGCACTTACGGTTCTGATTCGCTTGTCGGTGCATTCGAGCGCCAGCTTCTTGGCGAGACGGGTGACTTCTTCGGACGCTTCGGCGATCGCCTTGGCCGTGGCGATGAGCTCACGTTTACTGCCTGTCAACATACCATCAATACAGTGGCGTGCACAGAGATTATGATAGGGTATGCCAAGTGAGTGACACAAATCGCATAAACAATAAATAATTTATATATTTGTCAAATTGAGTGCTATTGATGACAACAGATCGCCGTTGATTTTAAATCTGTAAAGGAAAATGGGCGAATAAGTGGGAATCAATGTATATGTTGGCGATTATTCGGGTTGTCTGGACGCACAGGGTATGCACTGCTTATTTGCATATATGGAGTGCACGCCACTGCATTAATATTATTGCTTTATGAATTGATTCGGATACGACTACTAAAATCATCATCATCATCAGCTCATTAAACGTCCCCACCGAGGGGCACGAGCCTACCCGTATAGGGTGATTAGGCCTTAGTCGTCCACGCAGGCTCAGTGCGGATTGGACGACTTCACACACAACCTTCGAATCTCTTCGCAGGCGTGCATGAAGGTTTCCTCACGATGTTTTCCTTCACCGTAAGAGCGTCGGATAACGTACATATATTTTTCGAAAATTCGAAAATACATTGGTACCTACGTGTCGGGATTTGAACCTCAGCCCTCCCGGTAGGAAGGCGACAGTCCACACCACTGAGCCACCGACGCTCTGACGACTGCTAAAATACCTAAATGATATGTTATGTGTTACGTGGAAGGCTAATTTCCTTATATCTTGATCAATAACGGTTGAAAACATCTATATGTATAACAATTTGTAACTATGAGAGTAGCATTTTCTTAGTTTAGCATAAACTCACCTTAAATCAAATAAAAAAATCATCGAAAAATATCAAACAAACAAACACAACTACAAAATAAATATGTACAAACATTTACACAGCGCCACCTAGCCCTTAATAAAGTAAAAACAACAGATAATCAATATACACTCTATACAGCGCCATCTAGATACAATTTAAGCAAACATATTGTACTATGAGTCCTCAAACAACGTATAAACATACTTATATACGCTGTTATATAAATACATACACCCAGACCAATGCAGACATGTTCTTGCACACGAATATTTATACTGGACGGGATTCGAACCCGGAACCCTTGGCTTCATAGCCGGCATCACAATTATTACACCGAATCGGGTTGCCAAAACTGCCCTCCTCACGAAGAGTGCAATTAGTCGGAATTTTTGGGCAAATTGACCCATGAACTTTATAGTTTATTGCGAGTCATATTCATAATGTATAAATGGATTTTGAAAAGGTCATAAGTCATTTATGCAAAGAGCGTCGGTGGCTCAGTGGTGTGGACTGTCGCCTTCCTACCGGGAGGGCTGAGGTTCAAATCCCGACACGTACCAATGTATTTTCGAATTTTCGAAAAATATACGTACGTTATCCGACGCTCTTACGGTGAAGGAAAACATCGTGAGGAAACCTTCATGCACGCCTGCGACGAGACTCGAAGGTTGTGTGTGAAGTCGTCCAATCCGCACTGGGCCCGCGTGGACGACTAAGGCCTAATCACCCTATACGGGTAGGCTCGTGCCCCTCGGTGGGGACGTTTAATGTGCTGATGATGATGAAGTCAATTTGCCCCAAAACCCAACTTATTGCACTCTTCGTTAGCAGGACAGAAAACATAAAGCATTTAGAACACAAAGGCACTTACCACTTAAATTCATAGCCACTTCTGGTGTCCGACAGAAAGCAATGAGCAGATATACACAATGAGAGCGGGTGGTAGCTTATAATTACATCAATAATTACAAATAAATATCCACAGACATTCTTACAATGCCGTGTGGTTACATTTTTAGCAAGGAGCGTGTATTGTGGGCTCTAGCAATGGATAAATAAGTTGTCGCTTTATTTGTTTATATACACATATTATACATAGAAAACACCTAGACAAATCGATGCCTCCTACGCATAAAACCGTATGCCACATAAAAGCAAGTTTAATTTTATATCAGTTTCATTAATAAATAGCCACATATTAACGAATCCGCCAACAAAAATTTGGATATTACTTAAATAAAAAAATTGACACGTACTTCACCGTATGTATAATAAACTAGCTTTTGCCCGCGGCTTCGCTCGCATTAAATTCGGGATAACACGGTACTTTCATTTATCACTATACATAGGATTTCCCCTCCCTCCAACTTTAAAGGTTTCGGGGTCAATTTCAGATTTTTTTTAGCAAAAAATATGTTATAGTGAGCTAACCTTAAAAGATAGACATATGCTGTCGCGGACTTTTTTGTAGACCTTTAACAGGAGAACAATACTTTCATACATGACTTTTGTGAAACTTTAACATTAACCGTTTACTCAGCGTACGCAGCGGAAGCTCCAAGTATGAAAAAATACCCCCGATTTTGAAACATTCTTCATTGTTGCTCCGCTTCTATTACTCGTAGCGTGATGATATATAGCCTATAGCCTCCTCGATAAATAAGCTATCTAACACTGAAAGAATTTTTCAAATCGAACCAGTAGTTCCTGAGATTAGCGCTTTCAAACAAACAAACTCATCAGCTTTATATATTAGTATAGATTACCTTAAAATAATAACCATAATGCGTCATAAATTACCTTAAAATGCCTCTCCTGCAAAATTGGCATTTAAGACATACGAAAGTATACGTAGGAGGCATTGAAATACAAACAGACATGTGTAAGCACAAACATGTTTGTACTGCACGGGGATCAAACCTGGAACCCTTGGTAAAAAGGTCGACTTATAGATGATTACATAGCATAAGTTGTCAAATGAATTTAAGCGATAGCTGTTTATTTTGTATACAAGTAATTATTTACAAAGTATCAGAAATACTAAATTAAATAAATAAATATCCACTGACATTCGCACAGCGCCATCTAGCCCCAAGTTAAGCGTGAAGCCTGTATTATGGGTACTAAACAACGGATAAATATACTTATATACATTTTCTTTTGTAAATACATACATATTATACATAGAAAACACCCAGACCATTACAAACAGACATGTTCATGCACACAAATGTTTGTACTGCCCGGGGATCGAACCCGGAACCCTTGGTGTTGCAGCCGACCTCTCAACCGCAACACCAAATGGGTCGTCAAAAATAAAAATTAAATAAACATTACAGATGTCGGAAAGGATAAGTTTTAATACCGCCCTTTAATCCGAAAATTGAGTTTCGTTAAATGTGTTTAACTCGCTAAAGTTTATAACAACACTATTATAAATGAGATGAAAAAATGAAAAGCAAAAAACTTTACATATCGATCATCGGGGAGACAACAAGAAGCAATATACAGATGTCACCAAACTTTATGGCCGCTCTGAATATAGTCGCAAGCGCTTACTGCGCAGGTGTAGTTAAGGTTGTATTTAATGGAATGTATTGTTTCAGGAATTTCGTAAACCATCGTCTTGTGGGCAGTTCGGAGCGGCCAAAATGTTTGGCGAGACCTGAACATCAATACATCACATTAGTTGTTAACATCAGGGTATAGGGCCTTCCCGCACAGAGCCGTGGGGAGATTAGGCCGCAACCAAGCCCTGTCCACTACAGTGAGGCGTAATAGGCAGATGGTGCTGATAAAGCAAAATAAATGTTACCTACCTACCTATGTGTTAACGTCACAAGTATCAGCTTTGAAGAATAATGAATTTTACTTTATTGCTGTGCCCTTTAGGGTTTATGTGTATATTTGATACCTATGCCTACCGGCGTCAGGGTCCGCTCATAGGGGGCCCTGGCTTATGCTGAGTGAGTCCGTTTAGTCTAGACTTCGTAGCACGCCACATATTTGTTAATAATGTTTTTAGTAAAATTGTTTATACATTGTTTTCTCACATTATTTATTTGTATATGCGATGTTTAGATTAAATAAATGCTTTCTTTCTTTCCTTCTATGTTGTAAACCGCATTATATAAATATAAATATCCACTGACATTCACACAGCGCCATCTAGGCCTAAGTAAATCGTGAAACCTGTATTATGGGTACTAAGCAACGGATAAACATACTTATATACATTTTTTTTGTATATACATACATAATATACATAGAAAACACCCAGACCATTACAAACAGACATGTTCATGCACACAAATGTTTGTACTGTCCGGGGATCAAACCCGAAGCCCTTGGTGTTGCAGTCAACGTCTCAGCCACAACACCACATGGGTCGTCAAAATTATGCATGGAATAAATGAATGTGATTTCTAAAGCGATAGTTATAGCGAAGACTTTGAATGTTACCTTTAGAATCGGAGCGCACAAGGTCTGAGAGGCGCGCCATGAGGATGGCCATCCGTTTGGCGGCCGCGATTATCTCGTTGTCCTTGGAGGACCACTCGCGCACGGCCGAGTGGAGGTTGTGGGCCGCCACCTATCATCATTAGAGGACAAAGTCAAAGTCAAAATCCATTTGTTCAAATCCTATTCAACCTATCGCAGTCCACTGCTGGACATAGGTCTCCCCCATTTTGCGCCAGATATCCCGGTCCTCCGCTTTCCTCATCCAGCCTCCACCAGCGACCTTTCGCAAGTCGTCGTCCATCGGGCCGGAGGGCGTCCTACGCTACGCTTGCCGAGACGCGGTCTCCACTCCAGAACTCGTCTGCTCCAACGGCCCGAGGTTTATTTGTTCAAATAAAGCTTACAAAAAGCACTGATGAACGTCAAAAAAAATACACAAAATACAATAAAGAAAGACTTTTAAAATACCAATGGAAAGCACAAAACGAATTTTGATACATGAAATAAAAAACGCGCCAGTGTTTTGGCCTGTTGACAGACAGAACTGTGTGGTCTTAATATGCTTTCATCATCATCATCAGCTCATTAAACGTCCCCACCGAGGGCACGAGCCTACCCGTATAGGGTGATTAGGCCTTAGTCGTCCACGCGGGCCCAGTGCGGGTTGGAAGTATGCTTTGCTATGTTATAATTTTCAGTTTTTGATACAATATAATTACTTGTAAATGTTTTTATAATTACAAAGTACACATATCCTAAGTGCTGAATTTAATTTTTTTCATACAAGAAGTTAAAAACTTGTAGTACAATTCAGTACTAATCCGAAAACATTGATTCATGTGATTATGAATAAAATGAAAAGCATGCAATTATTTCGATTGGTTATCATCATCAGCTCATTAAACGTCCCCACCGAGGGGCACGAGCCTACACGTATAGGTGATAGGCCTTAGTCGTCCACGCGGGCCCAGTGCGGATTGGACGACTTCACACACAACCTTCGAATCTCTTCGCAGGCGTGCATGAAGGTTTCCTCACGATTTTCCTTCACCGTAAGAGCGTCGGAAACGTACATATATTTTCGAAAATTCGAAAATACATTGGTACATGTCGGGATTTGAACCTCAGCCCTCCCGGTAAGAAGGCGACAGTCCACACCACTGAGCCACCGACGCTCCTTTCGATTGTTTATAATTTAGTTAAAAATCAACTAACAAGATCGAAAGAGATCACTCAAAACGGGCAAAAGTATGCCCGTCGCATTTGTTGGGAAGAATTTTCAATTACATCGCTCGCTATATGTCATGCTTTTGATTTTGTACCCTTTTAATGACGTTTTAAGCACAACTTTGTGTGCTCGTGCTTTTTGTACTCTTTCCATGACGCCATAAGGTCAAAATTAAAATGAATAATAATTGTACGTTTTAAACAAAACAATAAGTAAACGTATGGTTCATGGGACTCGGGCATTTATTGGTTGAGTTTCTTCGTGATTTTGCATCGACAGTTAATTGTTGATCTAAAGCTCATCCAACAGGCCAAACCACTGAAGCGCTTTTTTTTCAAAGCATCAAAACTCATATTTTAGTTAGTATTTTATCGTTTTTTATTATATTTTTTGACGTTCATAAGTGCTTTTTGTAAGCCTAATTTGAAATAAATGTTTTTGACTTTGACTTCGAAAGGTAATAAGTATATTATCAAATAAACAAAAGCTTACTCGATTCCTAGTAAGAGATAGAATAAATGAGAATATTTTAATTTCTATTTTTCTCCTTCAATTTAACAGTTAGCTTAGTTTTAATATAAAATAATGTTATCTTACTTTATTATTTGTTTAAGTTATTTTCAAAATCCCGTCACAACAAACCTTAATGGTTTTTATACGGGATTGATAAATAATATTTTTAAACAAATAAAAAACCCATTGTTTATTTATTTAATTCATTATTATAATTACCATATAGAATAATAATAAATATAATAATAAAATAAATAAACAAGTATTTAATTTATTTGAAACCTGTTACTAATTAAAATTTAATAAAACTATAAAAGGAAAATTGAAAAATTAATTAAAAGTTTAAGTATAAAATTTTATTCAACCTGTAACTAATTAAAATTAATTATAGTTTACACTTTAATTACTGAAACAATCTTACCAATAGGCTGGCTAGGATGCGGCTGCCGCCTGAAGATGTCCTCGCCCTCGTCATCAGTATCAGCGGGCAGGGCGGGCGGGCGGGCGGGGCGCGGGCGGGGCGGGCGGCGGCGCGCCCTCGCCGCTCACACGCAACTGGGACAGGGCCTCCGGGAGCGCCGGAGGGGGGGGACCCGCCCCGTAGTGACGGCCTAGAGCCGCTTCTACATCGCCTGACGCTTTTATTATCTGCAAATCAATACGATTTCTGTAGGAATGGGATCGGGTGACGTGTAGTTAATTACTATATGGGTGTTTCTATGTCTAATATCTATAAAAAATATATATAAGAATGTTTATCCGTTGTTTCCCATATACAAGCTAATGCTTAGTTTGGGCTAGATGGCGCTGTGTGAATGTCAAACGATATTTATCATTTTAAATAAATAATAATAAATAATATCTATTGACATTAACACAGCGCCATCTAGCCCCAAGTTAAAGTTAAGCCTGTATTATGGTAGTAAACAACGGATAAACATACATATACACATTTTTTTGTAAATACATACATATTATACATAGAAAACACCCAGACCATTACAAACAGACATGTTCATGCACACAAATGTTTGTATTGCCCGGAAATCGAACCCAGAACCCTTGTGTTGCGGCCGACCTCTCAACCGCAACACCAAATAGGTTGTCTAGTATTATATTATTTAATTGACGACTCATGTGGTGTAAGTGTAAGTATGTCGACTCTTATACGAAAAGTTCCAGGTTCGATCCCCAAGCAGTACAAACATTGTGTGCATGAACATATCTATTTGTATTGACCCGGAATCGAATTTGGAACTTTTGTATAGTGGTCGACCTTTTAACCGTTACATTTACCATGTCTAAAAATAAGTATATAATAAATATTTATCCATTATTTATACCCATACTACAAGCTTCACACCTTACTTGGGGTTTTCACTGCGTGAATGTCAGTGGATATTTAGCAATAATTGATAAATTATCTATACTTAATATATAAAGCTGAAGAGTTTGTTTGTTTGAACGCGCTAATCTCAGAACTACTGGTTCGATTGAATAATTCTTTCAGTGTTAGATAGCTTATTTATCGAGGAAGGCTATAGGTTATATATCATCACGCTACGAGTAATAGAAGTGAAGCACAGTAATTGAAAATGTTCAAAATCGGGGTATTTTTCATACTTGAGCTTCCGCTGCGTACGCTGCGTAACGGTTAAAGTTACACAAAGTCATGTATGAGATATTGTTCTCCTTTTAAAGGTCTACAAAAAAGTCCGCGACAGCATATGTCTATTTTTTAAGGTTAGCTCACTATATTTTTTGCTAATAAAAAAATTCTGAAATTGACCCCGAAACCTTTAAAGTTGGAGGAGGGGAAATCCTATGTATAGTGATAAATGAAAGTACCGTTATCCCGAATTTAATGCGAGCGAAGCGCGGGCAAAAGCTAGTTTATCTATAAGAGATACCTCATCGTAGCTTGCCTCCAGGCCGGTGCTGCGGACTTGTCTCCCAAGCCACAGACTTGGCCCGCAACACGGCGGGAGGAAATGGCGGCCTGTAGCCGCTGCTGGCCGTATTCAACGCCCGGGCGAAATCTGCGTCTTCTGTATTATCTTTTTCTGTCCCACCTACTAGAAGTACGCGGTTGGCTAGTCTGTTGAAGGAGAATGCAAGTTGTAACGATTGTTTTAAGGTAATTAAATAATATTATTTTTCTTATATTACAGGGCGGTAAAAGACGCTCACCTGATGTGTAAGTGATACGCCAGACCATGAGAGAGCGACATTGATTGAGACTACAACTGATAGTTACTATCCTCCATCAATGACGCACTGCGCCCGTCACCCGAGAAAACATATGTCAGGTCTCCTGTACCCGGTAATTTCATTACATAATATTATTATGTAAATGTCCACAACAATGAGCGTCGGTGGCTCATTGGTGTGGTCAGTTGCCTTCCGATCTGCAGATAGGTTCAAATCCCGCCACATACCAATGTGTTTTCGAATTTTCGAAATTATATGTACGTTATCCGACGCTCTTACGGTGAAGGAAAACATCGTGAGGAAATCCGCGCACGCCTGCGAAGAGATTCAAAGGTTGTGCGTGAAGTCGGCCAATCTGGACTGGGCCCGCGTGGACGACTAAGGCCTAATCACCCTTTACATGCAGGCTCGTGCCCCTCGAGACATTATAATGAGCTGATGATCTTGATGATGATGTTTTTAGGGCTAGGGATGACGAAAAATTGAGTTATCCTATTTCCGACCAGAAACCGTCCGTGCGCCTACTCAGCCGGGCTCACTAAACATTGGCGTCAGGGTCCACTTATTGGGGTCCCTGGCTTATGCTGAGTGAGTCTGTTTGATTAAGGCATCTTAGCACAACAAGTTGATGTGTTTCTTGATGGATTCTTCTAAGTAGAAACCAGTGTTAGAATCAAATTTGACATTCATAGGTGTTATTGTGACCTAAATTGAATACATATTATATTTTTGTTATAAGTTTTAGCTTGCTAGATAATAAGAATTAATAAAGTATAAAAACATACTATCTTTTAGGTAAGAAGCGTTTCTATGTAAGAGATCACTCACCTAGCTATGGCGGAGGTGTTGTCCACCATTTTTTGTGAGTCGTTGTTGCGGATCGCATCCTCACATAAATAAGTGTGTTTCTGCATCAGCTCGCCTGTAACAATGTTAACAATCTATATATATTCTATGTAAAATATATATGCATTTACAAAAAAAAGATGTTTATGCGTTGTTTAGTTAAGGATTTTAGCCTGATGGTAAGTGATACCGCCACAAATGGGCACTCTTTTATAGAATACTACTGTTTTATAGAACACTAATTTTTGGCCACAGCTTCGTTCGCGATCAAAAGTATTATTTTTCATCCTCTATTATATCCTCTTAGGGGTAGATTTTATAAAAATACTTTCTTAGGGGATGCCTCATCATAGTGTGTTTATTCACACAAAGTCAAAATCCGATCGGCTTAAAGTTCACAAAGTTTCATACAAACTTCCATCCCCTATTTATTCTTGGGGGTAGAATTAATCAAAAATCCTTTCTTAGCGGATGCCTACGTCATATCATTCACTTGCATAATAAATTTCAACCCGACCCGTCCAGTGGTTTGGGCTGTGCGTTGATAGATCACTATGTCAGTCCAACAACCTTTGAGTTATATATATTTAGATATATACATTAATAATATTTATTTTCAAACGCACACAAACTGTCGGTGATGTCTCTGCCTATAACAGTTTTGTTTCGTTAACTTCCCGTGTGGTGGCGCTGTTACGCTCTCTTATTTCTAATGAACTTTGTGATTAAATTATGGTTCCGTTGATCATATAATTAAATAAATCTACTCAAAACTTTTATTCGAAAAACGACATCATTCCAATATAATATATTGAAAGCAAATGTTTCCTGAGCGGGACGACCTGGCTATATACATACATATATGGTCTTTCATGTAAAGACTGTATCCTGTGAACCATAAATAAATATATACATATAGAAAGAAAGAAAGAAAAATCATTTATTGACCCTTTAACATAACATAAATTTTACAAGTAAAACGAAAAAAAATACATAAAAAGGTCAATAGGACCCGCCTCGGCATAAGTTGAAACGACGCGCGCCTGCCTGTATCAGACGCGTACCGTAACAACACCGATATTCTGACGGGACCTAAAAGAACGAGTTATCGTCACTTAATTTGAAATGAGGTTATTTCAACTTATGACATGCACTTATTAAAATTACAATAATTGTATACTAAAATATAAAAAAACAACGAACTTTGAACAGAACAAAAAAAGGAAAAAAAAGCACATGAACAAAATAATAATAATAAAAAAGAATATACAAGTACAGGATATTAATTTAGAAATTAAAACACAGAAAAGTAACACGTATATAGATAGCGTACCTGCCGTCCGTACGAAGTCCAGCGGGTCGACGGCCTGGTCGCAGAGGTCCCGCGCCGCCAACACCGCCTCCGCGTACTGCGCCTTCAGATTACCGAAGTGCTCTTCAGCCACCTGGATTTATACATAGTTTTTAAGAGGGTCGCAAACAGTGGCGTACACAAAAATTATGAGTAGGGTATGCATAGTTAGTGACAGCTATCGCAAAAACATAGTTATTGTATCATCATCATTATCATCAGCTCATTAAACGTCCCCACCGAAGGGCACGAGCCTACCCGTATAGGGTGATTAGGCCTTAGTCGTCCACGCGGGCCCAGTGCGGATTGGACGACTTCACACACAACCTTCGAATCTCTTCGCAGGCGTGCATGAAGGTTTCCTCACGATGTTTTCCTTCACCGTAAGAGCGTCGGATAACGTACGTATATTTTTCGAAAATTCGAAAATACATTGGTACGTGTCGGGATTTGAACCTCAGCCCTCCCGGTAGGAAGGCGACAGTCCACACCACTGAGCCACCGACGCTCTATTCGAGTTATTGTATAATAAGTATATATTATCAACAAGGATTCAAGTGTATTGGATTTTGTTTGATATATTATTTTGAGGTCGTTCTTTTTGAATGGATATTTCTCTATATGAATCCGAGGAGAGTGAGTCGTTTTTGAGTAACTTAAAAACGTAAGAGCCATACATGTGGCATGGTAACGACCTTCGATTAATATGTATGTATTGTTGATGGTATTTATACTAAAGGCTAATTTACACCCCAGAGGCCAGTTTGGTATCATCATCATCATCATCATTACAGCCCAATTATGTCCACTGCTGAACGAAGGCCTCCCCTAATGATAGTTTGGTATACTTAACTCAGTTTTGCCCTCCTTGTGGGATGAATCCTTTTTGCGTAAATTCATCCAATTTGGTATTTTACTCATCGCCCCGATTCTACATAAATATGTTTCTATATGAAAAAAAAAAGTAAAAACATACATACCTTGCTATCGGGGTACAGGAGACGGATCTTGCCTGCTGCTATCAATTGCGGTGATAATTTTTCTACCTGAAACAATACCAGGTTGCATTTTACACAATATTCTTCAATTTAAAATGTATTTTATTTAATAATTTTCTAAATATCTCCGTAGTTTATGAACCGATTTTGGTGATTATTTTTTTCGTTGGAAAGATACTTGAAAGGTGGTTTCATGATAAGGAAGCCAGGGAAGAGAGACCAGAGAAATTGAACTTTAAAGTACTCAGAGCAACTACTAATTCATTACAGTATACGAGTATTTGTTGCAGTAATAACTTTTTTTGGGAATCACTCAAAATCGTAAAAAAGCATATTTTGGATAAAAAAAATATTGACTTCAAACTAATCCATGTAACTCATCACAAGTATAAACATGACCCTCTCAGTGTAGTAGATCATCCTGTAACACCTTTACCCAAACCAGAATTAGATCATAATATGCCAAGAGAATATCTTGAAATGAGGTCACAAACTCTCCCTTTTTTATGAATAAAGAATTGTTTTACATCATGCACCAAAATATAGCTGGTTTCTTTAGTAAGAAAGAGTTAATAGAATTTACACTTAACGAAATGTCTGACACCAATCAAAACCCAGATGTAATCTGTTTAACTGAAACGTTCGTCAAAAAACATTGTGAGTCATCAGCCTCAAAGGTTATAAATTGGGTGCCTCGTTTTGTAGGTCAAAGCAAAGACGAGGAGGTTCTTGTATTTTGATTAATAATTCGATTGCGACTAAGGAACTGCCCTTTCTGAAGGAAATGGCAGCAGAACTGACTTTTGAATGTTGTGGATTAGAATTAGTAGTAGAAAAAGTTATAATTGTGTGTATTTACCGTACTCTTACAGCAAATATTAGAATATTTTTTAATAAACTTAATCTCCTTCTTGACAAATTAAAATCTTTTAAAAAACATATAATTATTACAGGTGACTGGAATATCGATACCTTAAAGAAAAATAAATTTTCGGACGAATTGATAGAAACCCTACTCAGTTACAATCTAGATTTACATATCAAAACACCAACACGAAGAGAGTCGTGTATAGACCATTTTGCTAGCAATATAAAGGAAGCAACAGGATATACGAAAGCTGTATGCTTGTCGGATCATAATACAGCTCAGATATTGACTATACCAGTTATACAACATAAGGTACCGCTTAAGTTTTGGTTTGAAATGAGACGTGATTATAGTATAGACAACCTTAACAAGTTTAAATATTTTTTAACAAGCTATCCATGGCAAAATTTGTTTAACTTCGAAGATGTAGATGCTGAGTTCACTGGTTTTCATTGCGAACTTACTCTTTTGTACAATCTATGTTTTCCAAAATATAAAGTAAAATGTTTTAATAGGGATGACGCAAAATCAAGATAGCTTACCAAAGGCTTAAAATCTTCGTGCCAAACTAAAAGAAAGCTACGTTTATGCTATTATAAAAAACGTACACACAGTACTAAATATAAATACAGACAGTACTCCAAATTACTCAGACAATGTATACAATTGTCCCAAAAACTTACAAATGAGAAATATGTTAATACGGCTAAGAATAAATGCAAAGCTACTTGGAATATAATTAATAACAAAGAATGCAAACGACAAACTCACTTTTGACTACATAAAGATAAATGAAAAAATAACAGATAATCCTTTAGAAATAGCAGACGAATTCAATAATTACTTATAGACTCAACAAATGTACCCAGAAATCATAAGATAGATCATGTAAATTCAAATTAATTGAAAATAATCTTACAACTATATTTTAACGCCTACCGATGAAAATGAAATTATAAAAATCATAAACTCCCTAAACGAAACTAACTCTACAGGTTATGATGCGATATGCACACAAATAATCAAGGCTTGCGCAAATGAATTAGCACCTCTGCTCACACATTTTATGAATCGTTGCTTTGAGAGGGTAAATATCCTAGCACTCTTAAGATATCAGTTATCAAGCCTCTATTTAAACGCGGAGATAAGCATGATATAAATAATTACAGACCATTATTCCATTTTGTAAAAGGTATTTGAAAAAATCATGGAGATTAGACTAACTTAATTTTTCACACAACATAAGATAATTAATGAAGAACAATTTGAATTTCGCAAGGGAAGTTCAACAACACTAGCATGTTACTCCCTTATAAGAAATATTCTGGACCATATGAACAAGAGTGATCCCGTATCAACTGTTCTGTTTGACATGAGTAAGGCATTTGACCTTGTTAATCAATTAGGTGAAGAGCTATCTCAGTGGCAGAGTGCAATTTGTGGAAATACTTAGGCTGGATGACTTTTCGAAAGAGTTACGTTATAAATCAAAGAGTAAGTGCAATAATTCAGGCGTCCCACAGGCAGCATATTGGGCCCACTTCTTTTTCATAATTTATATTAATGACCTACCGAAGTGTACTTTATATCCAGTTACTCTTTTTCGCTGATGATATCTGTGTAACAATACACAAAAAACCTGACCCATGACTATAATAATGAAATAAATACTCAAATATTGAAAATAGCAGCGTGGCTAGAAACAATGACCTAAAAAAAATACTAGCAAAACAAAATACATTCAGTTCATAACAGAAATGGCAAGCCTCCACAAATATCTGTTGAGCATCGCGGCGAGCCCATTACCATGGCATCATCGGCAACTTTTCTCGGTATTGTGATCGATGCTGAACTAACATGGCAGTCTCATGTTAACATGGTATGCAAGAGGATAAACAGGTTTGTGTACGCATTGTATCGACTGGCCATATTAGCCAACCTTAACACGGCTCTGACGGCATACTATGGATATGTTGGATCTCTGCTGAGATATGGCTGATTTTATGGGGAAACTCGACGCATGTCAATCGTCTTTTTATCTTACAGAAGAGATGTATACGGCCCATCTGCGGTGTCAGTCAAACGGAATCATGTTGGCCTCTTTTAAAAAAAATAAAGATTCTTCCATTACCATCCTGTACTTGTACGAGATTTTAATATTTACAAAACAATGCTAAACTGTTCACAAAAAAACATGATGCTGTAGACGTGGTGGTACACTAAGATACCCGTGGAAGCTGGCTTTACCCCCAGCAGCCACTACTTGCTTTACTAGAAACAGTTACAGTATGTGCATTAAATTATTTAATTTACTTCCGAATTATATTCAAAGCATGCAATTTAATGGTTTTAGAAGAATCATGTTAAAAATTTTACTTGACAACTGCTTTTATGACATAAATGAATTTATAAAATACTGCCGTGATAGACCCATAAAACATTTTGTCTAAAATTTCTAACTTGTTTTATATACTAACTTGACTTATATAACTTAGTTTGACTTATTATATATTATTGTATTTTTTTAGTGGACATTATGACCTCGCATGTACTTTAATGACATTCTCACATTATTAATGACTAGCTTTTGCCCGCGGCTTCGCCCGCGTTAAATTCGGGATGACAAAATTATTCTGTTTTCGTTACCAGGAAAGTGGAGCCATCCACTTGCTAACGAAAACAAATAATTTCAACACTGCAACACTGCTTTTTCTTTTTCTTATTTAAGGCTTTAAGGGCCGGTTTGCAAAAACTTCAATATGCAAGATTTATTGTTCATGACAAATAGCCATCATACTTATTTTTAGCTTTCTACCTTGTAAACTGTTAAAAACTTGTAAACTTGTAAAGAAAATTATGTATACATATATAATACTATACATAGGAATCCCCCGCCCAAGTTTAAAAGTTTTGGAGTCCATTTCCAAAAACGGATCCCCTTCCTCCCCCCTCCCCCAATTTAAAAGGTTTTGGAGTCAATTTTGTGGATATATATATATATATATATATATATATATCATAGGCTTCCCCCCTTCTATTTACAAAAAAAAAACATATATATATATAACCTATTCTAGGTTACCTTCTATCAACATACCAAGTTTCAATAAAATCTACCTTAAAAACTGCAAAAATTGGATATGATACTTCCTTCCCTATTTGAAGGGTTTGGGGGTGGATTTTTGAAAAATAAAAAAAAATGCTAATTTATCCTTTCTGACAAATAGTCCGCATACCAAATTTCAGCGTCGTACTACAAAAATTGCGGAATGTTCCATTCAAACTTCCAACCCCCATTTGAGGGGTGGGGGTGAAAACGGGATAAAAAGTAGCCTAAAACCTATTCTAGGTTACCTACTAACAACATACCAAGTTTCAATAAAATCTACCTTAAAACTGCGAAAAATCGAATATCACTTCCTCCCCTATTTGAAGGGTTTGGGGTGGATTTTGAAAAAAAATATGCCATATTTTTTTGTTTGACATATAGTCCGCATACCAAATTTCAGCGTCGTACTACAAAAAT
Source organism: Leucinodes orbonalis (assembly GCA_019425675.1). Lineage (NCBI taxonomy): Eukaryota > Metazoa > Arthropoda > Insecta > Lepidoptera > Crambidae > Leucinodes > Leucinodes orbonalis. The sequence goes on from PQWD01007137.1 coordinate 43,313, forward strand.
TGCGGAAGGTTCCATACAAACTTCCAACCCCCATTTGAGGGAAGTGGGGGGAAAACGGGACAAAAAGTAGCCTAAACCTATTCTAGGTTACTATCAACATACCAAGTTTCAATAAAATCTACCTTAAAACTGCGAAAATCGATATGATTCCTCCCCTATTTGAAGGGTTTGGGGGTGGATTTTGAAAAAAAAATATGCCATATTTTTTCGTTTCTGACAAACAGTCCGCACATCAAATTTCAGCGTCGTTCTACAAAAATTGCGGAATGTTCCATTCAAATTCCAACCCCCATTTGAGGGAAGTGGGGGTGAAAACGGGACAAAAGTAGCCTAAAACCTATTCTAGGTTACCTTCATCAACATACCAAGTTTCAATAAAATCTACCTTAAAACTGCGAAAATCGATATGATACTTCCTCCCCTATTTGAAGGGTTTGGGGGTGGATTTTGAAAAAAAATATGCCATATTTTTTCGTTCTGACAAACAGTCCGCACATCAAATTTCAGCGTCGTACTACAAAAATTGCGGAATGTTCCATACAAACTTCCAACCCCCATTTGAGGGGAGTGGGGGGTGAAAACGGGACAAAAAGTAGCCTAAACCTTTCTAGGTTACCTTCTATCAACATACCAAGTTTCAATAAAATCTACCTTAAAACTGCCAAAAATCGGATATGATACTTCCTCCCCTATTTGAAGGGTTTGGGGTGGATTTTTGAAAAAAATATGCCATATTTTTTCGTTTCTGACAAACAGTCCGCACATCAAATTTCAGCGTCGTACTACAAAAATTGCGGAATGTTCCATTCAAACTTCCAACCCCCATTTGAGGGAAGTGGGGGGTGAAAACGGGACAAAAAGTAGCCTTAAACCTATTCTAGGTTACCTGCTATCAACATACCAAGCCTCAATAAAATCTACCTTAAAACTGCGAAAAATCGAATATGACACTTCCTCCCCTATTTGAAGGGTTTGTGGGTGGATTTTTGAAAAAAAATATGCCATATTTTTTCGTTCTGACAAACAGTCCGCACATCAAATTTCAGCGTCGTACTACAAAAATTGCGGAATGTTCCATTCAAACTTCCAACCCCCATTTGAGGGGAGTGGGGGGTGAAAACGGGATAAAAAGTAGCCTAAAACCTATTCTAGGTTACCTACTAACAACATACCAAGTTTCAATAAAATCTACCTTAAAACTGCGAAAAATCGAATATGACACTTCCTCCCCTATTTGAAGGGTTTGGGGTGGATTTTTGAAAAAAAAATATGCCATATTTTTCGTTCCTGACAAACAGTCCGCACATCAAATTTCAGCGTCGTACTACAAAATTGCGGAATGTTCCATTCAAACTTCCAACCCCCATTTGAGGGGAGTGGGGGGTGAAAACGGGACAAAAAGTAGCCTAAAACCTATTCTAGGTTACCTACTATCAACATACCAAGTTTCAATAAAATCTACCTTAAAACTGCGAAAATCGAATATGACACTTCCTCCCCTATTTGAAGGGTTTGGGGTGGATTTTTGAAAAAAATATGCCATATTTTTTCGATTCTGACATATAGTCCGCATACCAAATTTCAGCGTCGTACTACCAAAATTGCGGATGTTCCATACAAACTTCCAACCCCCATATTAGGGGAGTGGGGGGTGAAAGCGGGAATAAAAGTAGCCTAAAACCTATTCTGGGCTACCTACTATCAACATACCAAGTTTCAATAAAATCCGTTCAGCCGTTTAGGCGTGAAAGCGTAACAAACAGACAGACAGACGACAGACAGACAGACAGAGATACTTTCACATTTATAATATTAGTATGGATATTGTTTAAATTTCGTACTGCATTTAATATTAATGAATTTTTACATAGTTTAATTAAGAATAACATAAATTAATGGCGTGACGACGAAACATTTGCACATCGATAGATCGATAAAACATGTATGTTCGCCAATTAGTACACAGACCTGAAAAATGTATTATTTGTTATTGACCATGTTTTATGCAAATAAATGTTTATTATTATAATTACTAAAACGACGCTACAAATACAATTTTAACTGGTAGAATTGGTTTAATAATTATTTCATAATTTTGATGTCGGTGTCAAACAAACTACTTACCTATTGATAGTATGTATAAAAAAAGTAAACAGGTTCCACAAGAGATGTTTATCTTTCACACTTACAAGAGAATTCAGCAACTGCTGCTTACAATCAGTATTATACCCTTTTATCGGAAGTCACATTATAACTTTACTAATAATCAAAAAGTATTCATAAAGGTGGCGCCACTGCACTACTCTGTTTGAATAAATGTATATTGAGACTTTTACGATACAATTGTTACAAATATTTTAATACAAGCATAAGCCATTTGACAACTCAGTTAATATACAGTAATTCATAAAATATACGAAAGCTAAAACTAACCGGAAGCTTAAAGACCAACAATTAACATTGTCTTCAATCAAGGATGGCGACACTTATGATAGAACGTTTATGGA
>PQWD01007139.1:0-12626 GCA_019425675.1 Leucinodes orbonalis
GCAGAGAGCTGTACATGGGAGTCGTCAGGAGCATGGCGTTGTATGGGCACGATTTGGTACCGGGCCTCAATAACCGCAGCAAGACCCTGCTGCGGCAAGCAGAGGTCGATAGCGGTGAGGGCCATAAGAGGGTACCGCACGGTGTCCCACGGGGCGGCCTGTGTGTTGGGGGCTCCCTCCGTGTCCATAAACACAACTAATTGTCGATTAAGTAACAAATTGTATAATATAAAACCGTGGATCACTCCAGGGCTTTTCGATGCATGAGACATAGGGACAAATTGCATATGAAAGCCAAATCCAACCCAAATAATTTAACATTACACTATCGTATAAAAGGTACCGTAATTTTTTGTAATAATATATTAAGAAAAGTAAAACAGAACTATGATAAATTGACTCTACAAAAGGCTGGCAGTAATAAAAAAGAATTATGGAAACATATTAAAAATTTAACATACACAAATAAGCGAAATGAGCCATCGTTGGGGTTGCTAAACACGAACTCATCAAATACCATTCGCATGTCCATTAACAATACTAACTCCTTTTTGTAAATAATGGTAAACGACTCGCTGACAAAACAGTCCCAATCACATAATTACCAACTGCAAAACAAACCATTTACGTTTACCCCCTTAAAATCTTTCGGTTTATTGGATACTGATGAACTGGAAGTAGAAACCATCATCAATAATCTTAAATATGACTGTGCTGTGGGTTGGGATGGTATTTCAAATAGAATACTGAAACAATTCAAAAAAGTATTCGTACCTCCACTTACTCACATATTTCAAAAATGCCTAAATAATGGGATTTTTCCTAAGTGTCTCAAAAAATCCGTGGTCATCCCTATGCACAAATCAGGTAGCAAAGAACTAGTAGAAAACTATAGACCCATCTCATTATTGTCATCTATATCCAAAATATTAGAAAAAATAATAAATAGCAGGTTAGTTGAATATTTAGAAAATAGTTCAATTTTATCCGACAAACAATTCGGATTTAGGCCCAAAAAGTCAACTAGCGATGCGGTGAAAACGGTAACTAACTTTTTAGCTAAAGAACTGGACCATGGTAAACATACTATCGGGATCTTCCTTGACCTAGCGAAGGCTTTTGACACGGTCTCAACTCCGCTGCTATTGCGCAAGCTAGAAAATTGGGGTATTAGAGGCACCCAATTGAGCATTTTTAGGAGCTATCTTCAGGACCGAAGCCAATGCGTAAGGATTGGAAGCCTAAATAGTGATGAGATATTGAATACATCCTACGGTTTGCCACAGGGAAGTGTCCTTTCTCCGACCCTATTTCTGATTTATATTAATGATTTATGTAATTTAAACTTAGACCAGGGCACGGTTATATCGTATGCTGATGACACTGCCCTACTTTTTTCAGCTGATTCAGAACAAGAGGTATTTGCACTTGCGCAACACGGTTTTAATGCTGTTAATAACTGGCTACGTGAAAATTTACTAACACTTAACGCTGAAAAGACATGTTATGTTAAGTTTGCGATGCGTAAACCCACGATATCTCCAAACGGTCCCACATTACAGGCTCATTATTGCAAAGCCCCCTTAGCTGACACCTGCATGTGTCCTAGTATAAAAATAACTAACACAGTTAAATATCTCGGAGTAATATTAGATGATACACTTTCCTTTAAGCCACATATAGCAGCTCTAAATAACAGGCTTCGTAAACTAATATTCGTATTCAAAAAGTTACGATACGTAGCGGACCCTAATACCATCCGGCAGATATATATGGCTTTGTGTCAATCCCTAACATCTTATTGTATCACTTCATGGGGAGGAGTGGGGAAAACTCTGCTTCTATCAATTGAAAGAGCTCAAAGAGTAATCCTCAAAGTATCAACTTTTCGGCCTTACCTTTATCCTACTAACCAGCTTTACGAGTCATGTAAGGTACTAACTGTTCGACAAATATTCATAAGCAGCACCGTACTTGCCCAACACTCAGAGCTTATTTACAATAGGGAACTAACAACTAAACGACGGAAAGATATTGTTTGCCCTCAGAATTTTAAAACAAAACATCCCTATATACGTAAATTTTACACTTTTTTAGGCCCTTTTTTATACAATAGACTGAATGCAGTAATTAGCATATATTCCCAAAATTATCACACTTGTAAAAAAATCTGAAGCGCATCCTCCAATCAATGTCCTATGAGGATACAGAGAAATTATTACTAATAGATAAGTAAACTGTTGTTTTAATATGTAAGTTGTATTTTTTGTTGTTTTGCGTGCTTAAATTTGTATAGAATATTTTACTCTTTACATGTTTTGGTATTTAATTGTGTGGGTATGATAAAACCATGAAAATGTTAGGTAACTATTAACTATTTGGTATGAATTGAGAGTTATGAAATTGTTATTTTACCATGTAAGTGATTATTGTAATTTAGCAAATAAGTCGCCTGAAAAACAGGTTTACCTAGTTCAGGCAAATGTGAATTATGTCGACCTATTTTAAATTTGAGCTTGTCATGTACATTTATTGGTTTTAAATGAAATAAATAATATTTTGATTTAAAAAAAAAAAAAAAAAAAAAAAAAAATAAGCTTCTGTCCGTTGGAGATAACCGTCAGGATCCTAGGCTCGTGGTTATCGTCTCGGTCTTGAGCGACTGGTTCTTCTTCTGCAACATTTGCACATGAACAGCGAGTTGCCGTAGTCCGTGCTAGTAGCCAGCGGCATCTTCTCGTGGATCCAGAGTTTCTCATCCTCGATATCGCGACGGAACTGGAACGCCTCCTTCTTCTTCGCGAGCTGACGTTGGCGGTCCAAAAAAGGTGCTTTTGAGCTGCTCGAAACGTTGCTCCACGACTTCTTCTTCTCCTTGATCTCCTCCATCTTGTCTGGCACAGTCTTTGAGATACTCAGCCTGGGTCTCCAGCTCGGTGACCTGTTTGGCTTTGACGGCCATCTGAGTCTCGATCATCTGTTGCTTCTGCATTAGAATGTTGACAGATGCCAGATCAGTGCCGGTGTCGGTGTTCTCGATTTGCTTCTCGAGCTCGTTCATCCACGAATCAATGTCGTCGCAGGTCTGGTGGAGGAGCACCTCGCGGTTGGCGTCGAAGAGGCGTTCACCCTTATCCTTGGTTTGAGTTTGGAGACTCTCGAAGTGGTCCTCGATTCTTGCATTTTCGGGGAAATAATGTCGGCAAACTCGGGCTTTTGTTTCATTAGTTCTCGGGCGTTCTGTACGGCGAACAGGCGTTCCTTATTAGCCGCGATCTCGGCTTCGAAGGCCTGATGGCGGGTCCACTTTGAGTGGATAGTTTTGGCCGAGCGGTAGGTGTCGTCTTGGGCTGTGACGTTCTTTCCTGGACCACTCGCCGAGCTCGTCGCAGTCCTGGAGGAACTGGTGTAGTTGAATTGGTCCTGGAGTTTCTCCATTTGCTGGATGGCCTTCTCCCGGTTGGCGTTGCGTCGCGCCTCGATCGTCTCGCGCCTTGCGCTGGATCTTGTCTGCGTCGAAGTGTTCTCTCCTCCACCAGCCGGTTGGCAGAACTGGACCACGGCATTGATCTTGTGTCGTTTGCCTCCATGGTAGTAAAGGAACGCTCGTGTTCCTTGATGAGGTTCTCCGCTTGTTCGAGATTGGTGGGTGGTTGGTTTTTTGCGAGCCTGAGCTCCGGTGGGCAAGCATGCCGCGCCTGCCTGGCGTCCCTGTGCGAGCTGCAGAGCTCAGTCAGGCTCTGCGCGAGCAGCTGCTGCGGTTTCCACATCTGCTGCAGCTCCGCCCAGCCTCGCGCAGCGCCTTCAGACGCTCGCGCAGGAACATGTACTGCGGTCGTCTTGCGTACCGGCTCGGCAGTGATCTTCTCTCCGTACTCCATCCTGGCGTAACTCGTCCTTGTAGTTGTCTATCTCCTCCTTGATGGTCTGGTGCTGAGACAGGAGCTTCTCTGCCTCCGCGAGGCTTGATGGCGTGTCTTCGGACGCGACATCTGTCTGCGTCTTGGTGAGCCAGGCTTGGAAGTGGTCCACGGAGCGAAGGAAACGTGCAGGTCGCCAGCCTCTTCCAGTTTCGCGTCGCGCTCTTTGAGCATATGCGTAAGCTGTCCCAGTTGTGCGTGATATGCTGTATACGTTCGCGTATCAGCTGAGCCTCCTCCGGGTGGTCGTCCTCGATGGCACTGCCTCGCTCTCCAGCGAGCTGATGCGCGCTTGGATCGCGGCCAAGTCACGCTCCATACCAGATAGACGACGTTGCAGCGTCATTACACCGTTGAGATCCATCTCAAGATTGTCAGTCTGTTGAAGAATACGTTCTTATCCTCAATCCATGAGACGGTCTCGCGGCACTCGATGTGGAATGTCTGCACACCCTGAGCAGACTTCAACTCATCCTTCTTGCTTTCCGCCTTCTCCCTGAGAGCAGCCCAGGCCTGGTTGAGCCGTTGCTGGCGTTCTTGTATGGCGGGCGCCTGTGGTGCTCCACATGGACCAGTTGTCTAGCGAGCTGGTTCACTACGGCCACGGGAAGCGTTCGCGTTCATCTCCTTGTCGAACCATCGTACCTATGCTTCATAATCTCAACATCGTCGATATCCTTCGGCGGCAGCATAGTGTCCAACATGCGGTCCTTCTCGCTATCCATTGATCGGCCGCGTCCGCTTCAGCCAATAGTTTGAAGAGCGAGAGCGCATCCAGCAGTCGTTGTTTACGAAGTCGTGCCAGAGCCGTCAGTTCGCCGTGACGGGCGTCGGCCCCGCCAAACGGGATACCACCTCTGCGCTGCCTGCGTCTTCTGGTGACAGCTCGGACGCCTGTTGTTTGAGTTGTTGAATAACGTTGGCGTAATTCTTGAGCTCATCGGTGACGTCCTTGTGTTCTTGAGCAGACTCTGCACTTGGCCTCGTCCACACCGGTGTCCTCGGACGATACCAGCCTGAGCGTGTCCAACATCCATTGGTCGATGTCGTCGGCGTCGGCGAACAGCTGGTGGTAGCGAACAGCCGCGTCGAGGCGGTTCTTGCGAAGCGATACGAGATCCAACAGGTGGTTCCATTGGGACAGGATGTCACGGAGGCGGTCCTGTATCCTATCGGCCCCAAAGTGTCCCTGTAAGATGAGCTCGTCGCCAACAGCCGCCACGCTCATGAGTTGTGGCTCGTGCGCTTGAACGTCCGCTTCCAGCGCCTTGTGCTTTGATATCAGCAGGTACACAGTACTGAGATCGTGACCGATGTCGTCGACGGAGACAATCTGTTCCTTCTCCTTGATCCAGTTCTCTTCGTCGGCCATGTCCCAGTAGAACTGCCACAATTTGCGGCTATCTTCCAGACGCTTTCTGCGCTCGACGGCGAGATGAACCAATTCGGCGTACGCATTCTCGAGCTGTTGTATGCGCTCGACCGTGATGGCCGGGTCGCAAGACGATAGCCGCCCTCCTCTTGCTCCAAGAAACGCTGGGACTGACCCACTACCACCTTAACCCGCTCGCCCAACACGTTGATATCGGCTTCGACCAAGGCGTGCTTCTGCAGCAAATCCTCGACTCCCATCAGATGTTTGCCATAGTCGTCGGTCAACAGACGCAGCTTGATCTCTTCCATGGAGTCCAGAATGTATAACATCTCCTGGAAGTTTTGTTGCAGCTGCAGCGATAATTCGAGACGGCTCGTCTAGCTCGCAACAGTTCTAGCAGATAGGCCCAGAGACGAAGTACGTTATCACGACGTGCCTTCACTCTCTCCATGTCGTGGTATCTCTCAGCCTGCAGTTCGGAGCACACACCGACAACAGCTTGCACGCGCTCCGCGTACGCGAAGATATCCGTCTCTATGGCCTCGTGCTTCTTTGCGGCCGCCTCCACCGCGGCCAGGTCGAAGCCGAAGTTGTCCTGGCTGACCAGCCTCTGGTTCTCCGATAGCCATGTCTCTCGCATTTGCGCTTTGCGGTTGAATCTGGCGGCTAATTGGTCCAGTTTCTCTTGTCGTATGAGTTCCTCGCGCAGAGCAAGTTCACGTTCATGCTCGGCCTTCTCCAAACGTTCCCAGGCGCGGTTGATGTCGTGGATCATGCGGCCCTCTTTAGGCGTGTACGGCTTCTGGTTGGCAGCACGCATACGGATTGCAGAGTAAACAATAGTACCTCCAGGTTGCCTTTCTCCACAAACTTGGGTGGTTTCTCAACCGTGCGATAGTTGGCGAACTGGATAAGCTGTTGGCGCACGCCTTCCAAGGAGTTCGCAAACGTTCTGTCACCGAGCGCTTCGATTGTGCGTTCAATCCATTGCAGCAGGTCACTTGTGAGTGATTCGTATTCCTGCATCATCTTCTCATTCTCCATGGCGATGCCGACAACCTTGCCAATCCTCTTGCCCTGGACGGTCTCCTGCTTCATCTTGCTGAAGTAGTGGTAGTACGTCACCACGTACGTGATGATCGACTTCTCATCCGGATGGTCTACGGCGATGTCTTCAGCATCAAGCAACTTGGTGAGTCCGAGCTTCTCCTCAGCAACATTGAAGGCGTTGTTCAAGTTGTGCAACGGGTTGCTGCGGTGCAATCTCTCGAACTGAATCAGGTCCGGTCTGTGCTTGTGTATGATGGCGTTGAACGCCAATCCGTCGCGCCAGGAGGTCGTGAAGTTGCGTACATTCACGTTGTTGTAGCCAGCCGTCTTCATTTGACACCATAACAGCAATGCGTCCTTGGCCGACTTGGTCTCTTTGTTGTCTGTTTCTTCGATTGTGATGTCTTGGATCTGGAAGCGCAGGATAATAGTCCAGATGAGACCGAGGTTGAGGCGCGGGTTGCCGTCGACGATGTCGTGCGAACCCATGTTCTCCAGATGCACGCGCTGCTCGCGCAGGAACTGCAGCGCCTTGTCCACGTTCTCTAAGCAGTGAATACGCATTTTGCCTTTCGTTGGTCGCGGCAATCGCTCCCCAGACAGCACCTCGAGCAGCTTGATCAGCATCTTGCCGTCGCGCATGTCCACATACAGGTCGCCGATGCGACATCCCACACGCACCAAGTGGAGTTCACCCATTTTTGGAAAGTCTTCTTTTGTACACTTTCTCGTTCGTCTGCTAACGCTTTAATGCGCGATCGTTCGAATAGCCTTGATGATGAGTTGCCGCCATCGTACTCGAACTCCTCAATAATTTCCTGGCCGTGCCCGATGGAGGGTCCCACCGGGACACCGATATGTCGGTCGTCATCGCGACCAACCGCTCACCACCTCGCCGCGCTCAACTCTTCAAGAATTAATTCAAATATGGTATTCCCAGCCGGTAACACACATAAATTCGTCTGCACACACAATTTAACACTCCTTTGCGGGAACTATGACCAATCGTACCAAATCACGTCTCACGGCACAAACACTTCTTTATCAATCTCCGCACAGGTCTGTAGTAGTAAAAACATAACCCTCATATACTCCAGGATTAGGGACAGTCACGATTCATACAGGAATGAACTAAATTATCATTCGTGACTGCAAGTACGAACACGCATCGAAAGCAAGGCGAAAGATCGTCGCGAAAGCATCACGGCATCGGTTAGGTTAGGTTAGTTAGGTTAGGTAGGTTAGGTTAGGTTGGTGGGTGGGTGGCAAGCCGGGTTACCTCCTCGTGCACCTGGTAACTCCCAGTTTTGGGACGGCTAAAATCTCACCAACAGGCGCGGCTAGTTGACACTTTTCGTCGCTAGTCGGGCCGCCCGTAAGCCCCAATCACGGGAACGGTGGCCGGTGTCTCAGTCTGAGACGCGGGCCGCGTAGACAACCACTATAAAAAACCACGGTGGGGTATGCCCTCCCTCTCCTCTGCTTTCAGAGGCTGCTGGGAGTGCCGGGCAAACCGTTATCCCAGTCTGGGGACCGGGACCGGATGCGATTTTTCGCCTTTTCGCACGGTCGCGAGGAGCCAACCTCAATAAAAAACCCTTAAATCCCAAGTGTATGCGTGCCGATGGATGCCGGGAGGTAGTCCCGGTCGCTAACGCAGAGGGGAGGGAGTCGGGCCACCACGCCCAGTAAGTGGAAAAACATGATGGAACAAAATGATTTGGCAAAGATTCTCCGGGCGGGTCCCAGCACTTCAGGTGCTGGGGAATCCCGCACGCGCTCCTCTCAGGAGCGCGTCTGCCCCGTGTTATACGGAGGGGGCAACAAATCATCTCCGCCGCCCGTTAGGGCGAAGAAGATCGAGGGGAGAAGAGTCCCATGGAAGGATGACGACGAAGAGGAGGAGGCGTTCTCTGAGACCGACGTACTGGACTCGGATGACGGAACTGAGATTGAGCAGACATGCGGGAGCTCTGCCTCCGTTGTGTCTGAGACAAACACAAGGCGCAAAAGACCGGCGCGGTCTGACTCCGATGAGAGTCGCGATCCAAATTTGAGAGATGGATCCAGACCATCAGCAACTCGTGTGTCCAAGAGAGGGCGTAGGCGCCCTCCGAATACTGGACACCATGCTGGGGAGCGTGAGGATAGTGTTGAGCCGGAAGAGGAAATCAAGGATTTGACTTCCCGGATTAGGCAGCGAAGGGTATCGGGCGATGTGGCCCTCGCCTCGCCTCGCAGGTCTGATCCGGACTTTTTGTCGCTTCTCGAGCTCTGCGGACGCTTATCGCAGAGCTCGAAATGCATTGCACGAGTGGCCCAGACGTCGGGCAACCTTAAGGGGACCTATGTCAAGGCCCTTAAGGAAGCCGCGCTCGACGTCCATGGAGTGGCAAGGGTACTGGCGCATCGCGAGGCCTCTGAAGAAGAGGACCGGCTGCGTCAGGCCAACGAGGAGTTGCGGTTGGACTTGGAAAGTCAGAGGAGGGAGACGGAGAGGCTCAGAAAGAAGTTGTCCGAGCTTCAAGCCCGGTCTCCAGCGTTGCCTGCTGCTCCCTCTGAGGATGTGGCGGATGTCATTGCGGCGAGAGTGGAGAAGGCTCTCGCCAAAAAGATAGGAGTCGACAAGAGGGGGCCCTCTACACCCCCTCAGAGGCGTCATTCTTCGACGCCCATCCCGATGGAGTCCACGGCCACTCCGCCACTCTACGCGTCGCCGGTCCTTCCGTCGCGACGCGTGAGTGAGTCCCGCGGATCTTCTGTGCGATCTGCGGCCACAGTGGTTCCCACGCCTCCCCCTTTACAGGAGGCGTGGTCGGAGGTGGTCGGCCGAAGGGCCAGATTGCAGAGGAAGGCGCCGAAGCCTCCTGCGCCGGCGGTACAGCCGGCGCAACAGACGCCAGCGCCCAAAAAGAGGAAACGGAAGAGGCGAAGAAAAAAGAGACGACAGCCGAAAGCACCAAAGGCGCCGGCGGTCGTGTTTACGATCGCCGAAGACGCAGCGGGGAGCCTGGAATATCACGGGCTCCTCAAAAAGGCTCGCCAGGAAATCAACCTGGCAGAGCTCGGAATTTCGGGGCCTCGGATGCGTCCCGCCATTACTGGCGGGCGCATCATCGAGTTGCCCGGGGCCGATGCCAAAAAAGCAGACGCATTGGCCCGCAAACTTAAGCAGGTGCTTGGGGAAGGGGTCCGAGTCACCAGGCCGGAGAAATGTTGCGAGCTACGCATCACCGGCCTGGATGACTCCATCCGAAAGGAGGAGGTGGTTGGGGAGGCTGCCCAGGCTGCGGGCTGTGGGCTAGCCCCTTCAAGGTGGGGGAGATTCGGCGACACGGGCGAGGCCTCGGGAGCGTGTGGCTCCGGGCCCCCGTAGACATCGCAAAGAAGCTGGCGCAGAAAGGGCACCTCACGATTGGGTGGAGCACAGCGCGGATCCGACTCCTCGATCCGCGCCCCCTGAGGTGCCACAAATGCCTGGAGCTGGCCATGTCAGGGCCCAGTGCTCCAGTGAGGAGGACCGCAGCGGCTTGTGCTACCGCTGCGGCAAGCCGGGCCACATCGCAGCTGCGTGTGTGCCGCCCCTGCTTGCGCACTCTGCGCAAGCAAGGGCTTTCGGCGAGTCATGCCGTCGTAGCCGGTTGCCTGGAGAGGCCGACGAAGAGTCGCGCGGAGCACGGGCCAAGGCGGAGTAGCCGCCGTAGCCGTGGGCACCGCAGGTGGTTCCCGCGGTAGAGACTGGGGAAGTCTCTACTCGCATTGCACGGGACACTGCGAAGGTCGGACGTCCAGTGGCCTGGATGTCCCGTCGGCGTAGGCACGCATACGCCAGGGCGGGGGGTTGTCGCTGACATTCTTAAGAGAGCCCTGCCCCCCGCCCTAGAAGCGCGCGAAGGCCACCCCAGGGGTTTTAGTGGGTAATTCCGCCACGGCGGACTAGTCCCACATAACCGTGCCATCCCCAGTGGCACGGTATGCGAGGCATTTCCCTGGGTTACAAAAAAAAAAAAAAAAAAAAAAAAAAAAAAAAAAAAAAAAAAGGTTAGGTTATTAGGTTGGGGTTGGACCCTATCTGATCACAGATACATCAGATTGAGTCTCCACTCGGAGCCGGCCGCCCCCTGTCCTGGGCGCTCTAATTTTCGAAGATGGGCGACAAGCCGCCTCCAAAAAGACAGGGCATTGGAGGCGGCTATCTTCAGGGGCTGGGTCCTTGACTCCCTCCGACGGACAGCATTGAGGAGGCAGCGAAGAGTCTGCGGAAAGGTCTGAGGACCATTTGTGACGCGGCAATGCCCCGCGTAGGCCCACGTCCCCCGAAGAAACAGGTGTACTGGTGGTCGCAAGAAATAGCGGACTTGCGCACCACCAGCAACCGTTGCAGGAGGGCCTACGGCCGCTGCAGAAGGCGCGCGCGAGACGAGGCACTGGAGAGGCGCTCTAGGAGTATAGAGCCGCCAAGAAGACTCTCCAGGCTGCCATCGCGAAGGCCAAGGAGCAGGCCCGGCAGGAACTTCTGGAGGACCTCGACAGGGACCCGTGGGGACGCCCATACAAAATGGCACGCAAAAAGCTCCGCGTGCAGGCGTCCCCACTGCAGACTCTGGCTCCTGAATTTGTAAGCGCAGTCGTGGAGGAGCTGTTCCCTGTCGAGGAGGCGGAGGAGGTGGCTGAGTTCCAGCAGTGGTGGCGGCGGAAGTTCCCGCCATTACAGATGAAGGGGAGCGGGCCGTGGGACGGCTCAAGTCCAAAAAGACCGCACCGGGGCCAGACGGGGTGCCCGGAAAAGTGTTGGCATAGCGGTAGAGCGATGGAGCGGGAGGTGCGGGGACTGTTCGACAGGGTGCTAGTGTCCGGACAGTTCCCCGCAATGTGAAAGAGGGCCGACTCTGCCTCCTTCGCAAAGAGGGTCGTCCTGCTGATGCCGCTTCGGGTACCGGCCAGTCGTTTTGCTCGACGAAGACGGTAAACTTTTAGAGCGAATCGTTGCTTTCGTCTCGTCGAGCACCTTGGGGAGGAGGGCTGGCGGAATGCCAGTTTGGCTTCCGCGCAGGGCGTTCTTCTGTGGACGCCCTGAAGGCCCTCCAGAACATTGGAGGAGGTCGTCGGTAGGGAGAAGGCTGTTGGCTGTGTCGATTGACATCAGCAATGCCTTCAACTCCCTCCCTACAGAGTCGTCATGGAGGCGCTCCAACATTTTGGGGTGCCGACATATCTGCAGCGTTCTCCTGTCCAGCTACATGCTGGACAGGAAAATAATGTATGAGGATTCACGGGGCGACATGATTCGTCGCTCCGTGTCATGCGGCGTACCCCAGGGTCCGTTCTCGGGCCTCTTCTTTGGAACATGGGTACGACCGGGTGTTGCGGCGCGCCACTCCAAGGATGCGCGTCCTTGCTACGCCGACGACACCCTTGTCGTGGCGCAGGGTCGATCTTTGTTAGGCGCAGCGGCTGCCACCCGCTCTTCCTCCCTGTGGCAAGCCGCATAAGGGAACTGGGCCTGAAGTTAGCGCCTCAGAAGTCCGAGGCGCTCCTGTTCCACGGCCCTAGACAGGGCCCTCCGCCCGGAGCTCATATCCTGTTGGAGGGTGTGGAGGTGCGAGTAGGGACCGAAATGAAGTACCTGGGTCTCCTACTCGACGGGCGGATGCGCTTCGAGGGCCACTTCCAACAACTGGCCCCGAAGCTGGCCGGCGCGGCCGCAGCCTGGGACGCATGCTGCCCAATTGGGGGGCCCTGGCGACTCGTGCAGAGAGCTGTACATGGGAGTCGTCAGGAGCATGGCGTTGTATGGGCACCGATTTGGTACCGGGCCTCAATAACCGCAGCAAACCCTGCTGCGGCAACCGCAGAGGTCGATAGCGGTGAGGGCCATAAGAGGGTACCGCACGGTGTCCCACGGGCGGCCTGTGTGTTGGCGGGTCCCCTCCGTGGGGTTGGAAGCCGGAGTCCTCGCCAAAGTCTACGACTTCGTAGCGGCGAGGAAACCTCCGGCGAGGGGCGCCCAGCGCCCGAAGAGGTGCGCCACACCAGGCGACAGGCGCAGGAAGAGTCCTGCGCCTGTGGGCCGCGCAGCTCCGGCGCCGCTTTCGGTCTCAGGACCATCGAAGCCGTGCGCCCCCTCCTGCGCGAATGGTGCGCAGGCGGCACGGGGTCCTCACCTTCCGACTTGTGCAGATGCTCACCGGGCATGGTTGTTTCGGTGTGTATCTCCACAAGATCGGCAGGGACGACCCCTGAGTGCCATGAGTGCGGCGCGGCAGGACACAGCGCAACAA